>VXBT01007277.1:1516092-1687693 GCA_013400235.1 Oriolus oriolus | reverse complement strand
CTCTCCTCTCCTCTCCTCTCCTCTCCTCTCATGTGGGGTAAATTATTTTCTTTCTTTAGATATCGAATAGTTGAGACTGGTAGTAAATTATTTACATTAAAAAAGCTATCACTTAGTTTAAATCACAGATGATAGAATCCCCCTGCCTTCCACACTAGAAGGAAGAAAAAAACCCTCACTGTAGTCAAGGAAATGTCTAGCTAAAAAGACTAGCACTGTCCCATGCTGCAAATGTTCTCTGCTGGTATTAGATCATTCAGTGGAAAATTAGGTGCAAACCTAGGTTGTTTATTGAACTAAAGACATACATGTGCTAAAGACAGCTCTGTTCTCACAAAGGTATCAACTGCTTCTATCATCTTAGGATTTCCCACTATGCTTTACCACTGGGGAAGGAAGAGATCCAAAGCGGAGAAAGAAAAGCTGTCTGAGCACATGCAGAACTTCCCTGAACAGCAGTGGCTTTTTGTGCTTCTACCATGTATTAGAAAAACTATTATGACTGAAAAACCATCTAAAGGCAGAGCTGATATGAGCAAAATGAGTCTTAGCCGTGACCTCCGAGGACCCAGTTCTCCACTAAGCAGCATCGTTCCCTTGAACCCCATGTCTGCAAAGTCCTGTCTGCATCAGGGCATCTAAACAGGTTGACTTTCATGGAGCACACAATAGATTCATGGATTAAAATAGCCATGAGGAATTTTCACTACACCATGGAATTTGGTGGATTTGAAGATAAATTAGACAGGGTGGCATGTTAGCAAAAGTTCAAATTGTACATACTTCCAAGAGAAGTAGTTAGGCCTTACATTAACTCTGTTTCTCTCTCAATTGAGATTCTTCTCCATGTTAAATATTTCTTTTTTACTATTCCTCTGTCCTCTTCATCTAAACCTGTCTGCCCTCTCTTTCCCCAGAAATTGCAAGAATTGGAAGGCGCAGCAGTCCAGCTTCAGTATCCATTGAGATCAAACCTAAAGAAATGGACCCATCTCTATTCAAAATGAATTTCCTTTATACAAAAACCACAAAGGAAACTGAAGCTACATTTCTAAATACTGAAAAGCAAAGAATAAAAGGTGACTTTTCCCTTAAAGTGTTCTATGTCAACGTCATTTAGTGCTTTGGCAAATCCCAGGATATTCTAGGAGGACTAGTTTAGGGTAGCAAGCCATGCACGTACCTTTTCATTAGCCCCTTATTTTCAAACAGAGGCCTGCAGAAATTCCAGTGCTCTGAACCCTCACAGGGGGATGGAGCAAACAGAAAAGATCTTGTTAAAACTGTCCTTCTCCAAAGACCTTTTTTTTTTTTTTAACTTCTTTTTTAAGTACTCTTCTGTGGGAAAAGAGAAATCAGGTTTAGCTGAATATGTCCTCACCATGCCAGCTTCCAGTATTTTTCTCTGTTGGGCAATGGCACCAGTCAGTTGTGGCATTGCTTCCTATTTGTCTCTGGCAGGGTGCATGAAAGGCTGCTGAAATGCCAGATGAAATGACTTATGTACATGGATAGATTTTGTGAGATCAGACTCTGTGTGTGCTAAGGCTTCTTCACTTCCTATGTAAACCCATGATTAACTAACATTACTGTACAGTTACACAGAAACAGTGCTTTCAGAAGGCCAATGCTTTGCTCTCACGTGCTGCTTTCTGTCAGTCATGCCTCAATGTGGAATCTTTTACTTAGCTTTAGGAGTACCTGGAATATAACTCAGGCATCCCTAGCGATTCCTCTCTGCTTTGTACTATTGGCTTTCTTTTCAATCATCTCTGATAACTGACTTTTTTCCTCTCTTCTCACTTTTTCATTCTTCATTAAAACACTCTTTATAATCCTTTCTTTTCAGACTTACAAACAGCTTTTTTTTTTTCCTCCTTCTGGATTTTTTCCTTTTAAACTTTTGCTTACCTCTGGGTAAGCAAATAGATCTTGACTTATGGGCTTTCTCTTCACAACAATGGATCTCCTTCTTTGCTCTTCTAATTGCTACCAAAAACTGTTTAAATAAAAGTAATATCTTTTAAAAAATATTTTGTAGCATTTTGGAATTCCATGTGGATGATTTCACACCGAAATTACAAGCAAATAAGCGATATTGAGGTTGCAACATTATGCAAGGAGTGTGACATAATTTAAGCCAATCAATAAGGGTTAATGAAAGCTAGATCTCATCAGAATAACTTGATATCTTTTGATGAAAACCTTAGGATGTTATACATATATAGGGAGAAATTATATTTTTTATGTGCAGTGTTCTGATTTGATTTCACCCAACATTTTATTGCAAAATGTGAATATTACAAAATCAATATACAGTGCTTATTAAATTCGTTAAACATGATGCTGGTCTCCAAATGTAGTTGGAAATGCTGGATCATCCACTGAGGATGAACACTTCTAGTGTGTTGTTAATCTTACTACATCTGATATCTTAATTCATGACATGAAAGAAAAGAGCCACAATAAGTTGTAGAAAACACTGAGGCTGTGAATAAAGCACATAAATAAGAGATGAAGGAATAATGAAAACTGTTATGGGGTACTTTGGTCACAATTAAGTTGGGCACAATCAAACTGTGCATTTCAATTAAGGTAAGACCATATACTGAGGAAAAACGAAGGGGGGGGGGCACTTAAAGGAGATTGCACTTATCATAGAAAACAGTTCACTGAAAGGACTGGCAGTGAAGAATGGTTCTGAGTACAACTGCAGTGTGACCATGAAACCACAAGGTCCTATCTTAACCTGGTGAGAAAAATAAAAGGACTGTAAGTGGGAATCTCTTTTGCTTCTGTGGTGAGCAATGATGTCTCCTGAAATACTGTGCATTATTCCAGAAACCATACTTGCAGAGATGTAGAACAATGAAAGAGGAGTCTGAGAAGAGACAGAAGGCCAAATAATCTGCTGTCTGTTTAGAAACCTGGAGAGCAGTCCCTGTCAATTAGTCAAACTAAAATTTAAGGGCTCATTTATTTGCGGTCTATAAGCATGTATACAAAAAGAGAAGTGTGATAGCATGTGACTCTTCATTCGAATTAATTAAAACCAACAACATTTAGTGAATCCAAAGCACCTCATAAAGTCTTGTTTGAAAAAATGTATAAATTTGTCCTGGGGAGGATTGTTAATCCTTGGAACAATTTATGCAGTACAGTGGTAATTTCTCCATCACTGAAAATTTGGACTTTAGAGCTGGATGTTTTCTTCTGAGAGAAAGGAAAGACTGAGCAAAACTGAATTCGAAGAACTCCTGTGGTATACAAGAGGTCAGACAAGATGTTTAGATGTTCCCTTCTGTTTTCACAGTCTATGAATCTAAGCAGGTACTAGCTCAGAGAATTTATCATCTTGTCTTCTATGGGATTACTCATATACTTTGAGTTGAACAGGTGTTTAAGTGCTTTGCTGGATCAGGGCCAAACAGAGCTGGTATTGTGCCATTTCAGTGCCCCTTTTGCAGCTGTGGCAGAACAGGACTTGAGGCTGGTGTGGTACCAGTGGTCACACTGCTCCAATTAATTGGCTTAGAAAATGGTGCAGATTAAATGGTGCAGCCAGGATTAATTTTGAAACGAAAGGAATAGTGGACTGAATGTGGAACTCCTAATACATGAAAATTACTGCTGTGTGGCTCAAGTGATGCATGGAAGGGGTTTTTGGAGTCCTATCACAATATTAATCTGGGATATTGCTACAAATACCTCACGCAGGGACATGCTACTCCAAGGTAGGAATTATCTTCAAATAAATAGTATACACAGTAGAAGACTGTTCTAATCACTTTCTTAACTGGTGCAGCTGCTCTGGTATTACATAGTTGTGTAGGCAAGCTCTTAGGGATCTGCATTAGTGATTGTGACTTTCTTTTGTTTGTTAGCTTTCTCAATCCCTACCCTACGTAATAATTAAATTAATGATCTGATTTACTTCCAGAGATGTAGGATTATGTCTGGGCAAAGAATGCCTGAGCATTTTTCACAATTGATCTGGCTTTGATGTATAGCAGATCAAAACTAAGTTATGAAAGTTATGAAAGGAAAAGCTGTATGGAATGGATCTACTTATAATCTTACTGCACCAAGTTATTGGTTTTTTATTTGACAACTTTTTTGCTGCTTCTCTCTTTATGCTCACAACTGCTGCTGCCTGAAAAATGGTTTTTTTTCTTATATCTCCCCATATTTCTCCATCTATCTATTTCTGTTTGGACAATATGCTAATGGAGAATATCTGGTCCCCATGTCCTGCAACTTTTCTATTACAGCTTGATGTTCACCATGCGTTTCATTTGGCTAGACTTTCCCGAAATACAGTGTACGTATATTTGTACACAAGGTACATCAAAGTGGTATGTTAATTCTGTGTGAGGAGCTAAATATCTTCTCCTCCTGTCATCACTTTTTCTGTTGACAGTAGTAGCTAATTTAAATATGTTTGGAAATTACATTTGGAACTGTTACAGTTCCAAACTTCCCAACATTCTCAAAATACATTTGGGAAGTGGTGGTTCTATTCAAAATGCAGGTAAAAAATGCTGCAAGGTATGGCTTATAGCCAAAATGCTGATATGAAATGCTTATACAAAATTATGCCAGACCACACAAACACCATGGTACTGCTCAATATTCAGGAAATCCCCAGCCAACAGGATCAGGTCACATTGTCTGCTGTTGCTCCAGGTGAAGTAGGAGAGCTAGAAATGTACAGTCCAGAAAGTCTCTTAAGTGAGTGAACATTTGGGGAACATTCATGCTGTTTTCTTCAAAAGGTGCCTGGTGTGGAGCCAATCTCAGCTCGCACAGGGCGTTCTGGTGCAGAGGCAGCTCGTCTAACAGACACCATGCTCCAACAATGCTGCCTTTCTGCAGCTCCCTGGGGGAGCAGAGAGCCAGCTTCTCTCAGGGCAGTCCGCTCCGGCGTCGCCTCGGGCACAAGGCTGAGCTGAAAGGCCGGAAACAGCTCTGCCTCCTTAAGGCGCCCATCTCTTGCAGAGTCATGTCAAGCACAGCTTTACAGGACACAGAGCTCCCTGATTTTAGAACGGGCATACGTTCTTATGCATATCCCACTCCAGAGAAGAGAACTATAAAATCTTTGGATTTTGTTGTTTGTATTTAAAAGCCCTCAAGCATCTTCCTTGATAGGTCTGTATGTACACTGCAATTATGCATGCATACATTAAGCATTAAATGAAAACAAAAGGCATTTAACGTTAATTACTCTAGAAAGTCACCATATTCTGATCACACACGGCACCACTATTGCTGCCCAGCTAGATATCCCACTTTCATGCAAACAACATAACCAAATTGAATTACATAAAAAGAAGCTACATACTGACTCCCAGCAGTATGTTTTGACAAAACACTTTGTCTACTTAAATGATTTCAGAAGCTGTAGTCAAAAGCCTTGACTGCAAATAATGGGTTCATAAAACCTATCTTTAAAATTTTACCTGACAGTAATGCTGTGCAAATATCTGCACTTCTAGTTCACCTTCTCCACTTGTTTACATCAGGATTTTAATAGAGTGGCTGTCACAGAACAACAGCTAAAGGCCACTGTTTGATAAGTTACTGTAAAAATAGACTGCTTAAAATGAGAATTTCCTCCTAAATTCAGTCATCACAGAAAGGTGGTGGGTAGGAAAACATTGAAGGGAGACAATTTCTAGGAGGACTGCAATAAAGACTTTCCAAGATCAGTGACATTCTAACCTGCAATGACTTTGTAAGAAACTACATTTCCCATCTGTCTTCAGTATTAGTGAGAAATGACAAAAATAAAAGGAAAACAGGAAAAGTCAGGAGAGATAGATAGACAGATGACAGATTAGATAGATTTGATCCATCTATCTTTTTTTAGATTAGCTCACTTAGCATCCATGCATAATATTTGAAGAATAAATTGACTAGATCTCCTTTGCCACCTGATGAAAGAAATTAAACACCCAGAGGAGTCTCAGAGTTTACCTGTAGAGCAAAGAACTAACCAAAGGTACTCAGTCAGTGCTCTAACATTCAGCCGCTGGCTTTCCCCACACAGAATGTCTGCAGAAGGTGACTGGATGCCGATGGCTCTATGTGGCCTCCAGGCACACCCAAGGCCCCCTCACAAGTAGCCGCCCTCCACAAGCAGCACGCCTATACTGAGTTGCTCTCAGCACACGAGGTATGAGATGTGGGGAGGGAGTGTACTTTAGCCACCCCTTTTCCAAGGAGAAGACATGAGCTGGAGGGAGGTTTGCTTTGCTCCAGCAAGAGGAATCCCTAACCACAGATGTGCTCCTCTGTCATGTGGCAGAATTGTATGTTTCTCAGGTTTTTCAAAAAAGGGGTGGCTCCTTATAATCTCTGGATGTAGCATAGCTGAATCCCTTCTGAATTCAGTGTCATTGAATAAGATTTCCATGGAGCTACTTTTTCAGGAGAATTTCAGAGCCAGAAAGGAGAAGAGAGAGATGCCAAATGGCTTAATCTATATGGTTGGGTTCAATCTAATGTTATTTTCTGCCATCTCTGTTGGAGATCTTAAGTCTCAGTAGATTTTGGTATAGTCCAAACCCTTGGAAACATAATAGATAATATTGGTATGTTAATATACACCATGCTTCCTTGCATTACAGAAAATCTAGAGGTACTTATGACTACTTGGTAGCTGTGAAATATAAAGTAACTATGTAGTGTGGCAGCCTGCCTTTTTCGAGTTTGGTTTGGCTTTATGGGTTTCTTAATTGGGGGGGTCTTTTTAGTATGCCCTGCTTTCCTGCTGTGAAATTTTTGAAACAAAACTTCCAGTTTGGGTGAGCTTGTGCCTGACACAGCTCGAGGAAGAAAGCCTTAGAGCTGTGGTCTGTGAGAGCAGATATGAGACCGCTAAAGCCCATTCTGCTAACCCCTGCTTGTGTTTGCCCGCATTTCTCTGACTATGCCATATTATGCAAGAATTCCTTTTCTACTCATTCAGGGCTCATTTTATGAATCATTCCTATTCATCCATTGATCAAAATACCTCTTCCAGATGAGAGAGCTGGGCTTACCCTCAGGTCTAATACAGCAAATGTCCCGTATGGCTCTCTAGAGCTACAACATTAATAGCCGGAACAGCAGGACTTCACTGCAAGTCTCTGGAGTTCCCACTGAAGCAGAGCCTTAATGAGCACATAGAAATCCAAGACAGAGCATAGCACCCCCTAAACAGAAAAAATGTTGACCTAGAGCCTGCAAAGGTGGGACTATAGAGGAAGAAAATGAAATACTTTCAATTCTGCTAAATTGTTTGGAGAAATAATTATTATTATTTAATGAAGAGTGAATTTTATCATATTAAGGGACTTCAACATGCAGATTTAGTGGGACTGAGGTCACTAAAATTAGACAAATATACATTGTTAGCTTTAACAAGTCAGTATATGACACTGCAAAGGCTTGAAGTATTTATTTACATCCAAACCAATAATGATAGCTTCATAGCTCAGTGTTTTTTCCTTCCCTACTCATTTTTCCTGTGAACCCATGCAGTCACTGCAGGGGATTGGACCCACACCCAGGGCTTTGGGGACTACTGACCTTGCAATGCAAAAAGAACAGAACTGGTCTGAGCATCTGTGAAACCCATCTGTGCGCTGGGGTCCCTAAAGCTGCAAGCCCCTTCCCCTCTCCTCTTGCCTCTGCAGGCTGCAGAATGCCCCTGTCAAGCAGGCAGACTCCTGCGTTCACCTTTCTCTCTTTACCTTATCAATGCCTAATGTTAACAGCACAAAATAGCTCCACTTACTTCTTTCATTCTAAGAAATGCTGAAGATATGCATTAGATGCTGTGCTTAGATCATGCCCTCAAATTCCTTTCTGGACAATGTCAGAATGCCTATAAATTGTCAGCACAGTTATTGTTAAATAATTTGTACCTGTGCAATGACTTCCAGCAAAGACAGTAAAATACTTTGGTGTTGAGAGAACTCTCAATGTTTTCCGAAGAAAGAACTATTTCTGGCCAGGTTCTGTCTCCTATGGGGAGATGTTGCTGCTGTTTGGTTTTCTCTTGTCTTGTTTCAATCAATTCCCAGTTGTGGGACACACTTTTTTGTATTTTATTATTATGATTATTACTTTTATCACAGTAAAAACACAGTAAAAAGTCTGGATTTTTTTGAGGCACTCTCTCTTCTACCCACTGCTTTTAATGTTCCAGAGTAAAAGAGCATAACTTTTGCTCATTTGCTGAATGCAAGCCATCTTTATGGGAAGCAGAATCTTAGGTATAGATCTGAAATATAGATCTGATTTTTCTTTTTCCTTTTCCTTTTTCTTTTTTTTTCCTCTTAAAAGTGCTTTTTAAAAAAGAAAGATGACAAAGTACATTCATACTCAAAGATTCTGAGAAATTGTCTCATCTTATATGCTATGGGAAGGGATTTAAGGGTATGGCCCCAAAACCTGTGCTCTGACCATCAGTCAAAAGCTCTGCTTCTTATGGTGATTTGTTTTTAAACCAACAGTACCTGAGAGATGTGTAAGGAAAATTAAGATTGCATATTGATGGAAAAAATGTAAAATACTCTGAAATATAGGAGATAGGGTGATGGAGACTGACCCCAGTCACCTATTATTTGTGTAATTTTAATTACTCTCCCTTTAATTTAAGCAGCTGACACACACTTTCAGTGGTGTTCAGAAAGTTAATAGGGCAGCTGAGTAAGGATTTTAAGGTCATATTCTTGTCCTTTGGTGCTTATTTTATTTATTAGCTGCTGCATTAATATTCTTATGATTACAGAAATGATCATTTATGTATGTAGTGCATCTTACAATAGTATACAATGATGAATATTGTAATATCTATCTCTTAATATGTCTTCTCATCCTTCATTCTTTAGCGTTAAATTCACAAAAATACAACAACATTTAGATCAAGCTGCTTCTTTCCTTACATTATTTGTTAATTATGGTATGTAGTCATCAGTTTGCTGACAACAATTTTCCTGTATGTCACTCTTTCTTTGATTCCACCCCTCCTGACTGAAATTAAAATATTGACATAAATAATTTTGCATGAGCAGTGGAAAATTCAAAGAGGCTTTTAAAGTAGAGGAGCTTCTACATTTATTGCTTCTATATACATGCATTTGTCTGTGGTTTTCAGGTACATAAACAGTAATTTAAGCAAAATTAGTGTGCTGTTTCATCCATGCCTTGCATGTACATAAATTATGACACTTACCTGCAGTTAATTTTTTTAACACAAAAACCCCATGATTTGCGTTACAAAACTAGAGGGAATCTGATGGTTCTGGGCCTTTTTATCTTTATAGGCGAAAGGAATGGGGATTATTAGACTGCCAATGTACATGGAGTGGTCTGCTCATTTCTAGAAATTCCTCACCCATTTATCTGCTCCCTTCTTTACACAGCTCTGTGCCTCTTGATCAGCAAGACAGGACAGACAAAAATGGATGATGGAACTGGCTGGGGACCTAGCTGCAAGTCACAGCAATGGCTTTCAAAAATAAAGGCAGGCAAGGAAAGCGTCCTCCAAGCAGCTGGTTGTCGAGCTGGAGATGGCGATGTTCTTCACTCAGGAAGAAATGACGGTGATGTGGAGACAGTGCTGCTCTGGGGCAGCTCTGCTGAGCCCATTGCAGCAGGGACAGTGGGACCTGCCTAAGTAATTTTTCTTATGCTGACATCTCTGCACATTTCTGCCCCTCCAGACGGGTGCTGCTCAGCCACTGCTTGGGCAGGCATGCAGCCTTCAAAGGGGAACTCCCTGCTCCCAGGCAGAGATGTGCCTCCATACAGCCAGGCCTCTCATGGTGAGGTTGGTGATCCCACTGTAAGGCAGCGGGCACACTAATGAAATCAGTCAGAAAGATTTAAGCCTGGTGACTGTTAAAGTATTTCTTGTAATCCTTTGTGAGTTTTCATGAGTACTGGGGGTTTTTTACTGAATAGGCACAAATCATTGCTTTTCTGTTCAAGAGGTTATCTTATGATGGACCTTGCAGAACCTTGTCGGCTTTGCAAACAACAGTGTGTATGTGATGTAGTGACACACGTCGGTAAGTATTCTCTGTTTTAAATTCATTGCAGTGAATCGATCTCATAATGTTAACAAATCTTTTTACATATCCTCCTGAAATGTCTATTCGACTTAAACAGCAAGGTTTAGACATTGAGCAATGGCTAATGAGATCATGGTCACCATTAGGATCTGAAGAGTTATTGAGATATGAGAGGGAGCATGTTTTCCTGTTGTCAATAAATGTTGTAAATCCTAAATCAGACAACACTGCAGTAATATCAAGACCTAGAAATCTAAAGGTTGCATAAAAAATTTAAGATCAGGAAAGGGACAAACTACTAAGAGTCAGAACTGTTTAGTACTTCACAGAATGTGCATGTGTGGTCAAGGCAAATTTCAAATGTGATGTATTGTCATCCTTCTATATTTACTTGCACAACTGAGTGAAAATTCAATCTTCGGTCCATAATACGGATAGGCCTGTGGAAACACTCATCATTTTAATCCCAACATGCTAATGCCCCCATTGTGAATATAGATTTCTCAATTAAACTGAAGTAATTTGATCAAAGAACAAGTCTCACAGGTGCAAGTAAAGGTTTCAGTAACAACAGCCTCAGCTATTCATTGCTGGAGAGGTGTTTTCCATGGAATGGTGCATGGCTGAGGCTTAGAGCTGCACATGACTTTGGACTCAGAAGCACTCCAAAATGTGCATGTTTCAGTGGGAAAGCCACGAAACAGTTCACAACTTGGCTATGCCATTGAGAATGCATCTCTAGATCCCATGGAGTTAAATTTCCGAGGCCCCCTTGGAGCTAGCACAGTTATATGAACCTCTGATGCTTTTTCTGGGATCCCCTTTGATGCAGGCCTGTGCCAATTTCTTTCTAAGAAATCTCCAGACCCACAGACTGTTTTAAGGGATAGGACAAAATGTGAGTCTCCAGCCAAAGAATAGGAATCATAAATGGGTGAAATGACTGCCCATTAATATAACCCATGTAGCCTTCTCTACTTACAGCGTTTTATATTTTTAACTACGGGATATTTGTAAAAAGTCACCATCTCTATTGGCATTTGACAAAGGACGCAGTTAAATAGACCTGGCATTTTCTTATTCATGTTGTTGAGCTTCTTGAATTAAGGTTCAGTCACCATATGATACCATGCATTTTATGGATTGAAAAAAGACCTAATTTCCATGTAGACAACAAGATCTAACATTTCTTCCTGAGAAGTTTGACTTAATTCTTTTTTATAATTAGAAAAATACTTTTGCTAACTCTTCAGTGATGACCTTAATTTTAGTGCTTTGTCTCACACAGGTATGTGCCTTGCTTGCACATGTCTTTACAGATGCACTTTCTGGAATACATGAGAATTTTATTTTAATTACATTTTTCTCTGAATTGTACCACATAATTTACTCACTTTCTTTAGTTTGTTCATTTTTAAGCCATAAATATTATTAATCCACGGAGATTTGTTTCTGCTTCCTTTAGTTAATTAAACACACCGTTGGATTTATCTTGTGCTACCACCAGGAGGGCACAACAAGTGAAATACTGTATCAGTATTTCATTAGCATAAAATAATCAGTGCTTTTGAATACCTGCACTTCAGTGTCTTAGGTTTGGTTTTTTTGTGATTGCATCTAGGAAGCAACAGCATCAGTAAAGGGATAAAGAGAGAGAGAGAGAATGAAAACAGAGAGGGAAAGAAAGTGAGAGAGAGAGAGAAAGAGAGAGCGACTGAAGGAGAAAGAGAGAAAGAAAAAGAAGGAAAGAAAGGAAAGAAGGAAAGAGAGAAGGAAGGAAGGAAGGAAGGAAGGAAGGAAGGAAGGAAGGAAGGAAGGAAGGAAGGAAGGAAAAGAAAGAAGCACACCTGTTAAAATTAGCAGGTTACTTAAGAAAAGAAACAGAGAATTTGACAAAAAAGGAAAGTCCACAAGCTTGCCTGGAGGCAGATCTAACTGGCACCAATAACATCAGATGGGAGTAATCTAAAGTAATTCCCTACTCTGCTGCTAACAGAGATTGAATAATTACAAACCCATTCTTTCTATCAAATGACTTCTTCCTTTGGGGGAAAAAAAATCCCAGACTACAAATGGTCCTGACAAATATTTCTACTGATTCTACCTACTGTTTATCAATGCAAAGTAATGTTATTTTTCCAAAAAGAACAATGCCCCAGGATAACATACATAAATACATAATGACACACGCAGATATTTAATGCATCTTGCATCTACTTTGAGGGAGCTTATCACAGAATGTCAGAGAATACAGATTTCTTCAGAGGCTGCTCAGTGTCCCCCTTATTCCCTTGGGGTCACAGTCTTATTTGCCTTCATCCTGGGACTGCTGTTTGCCCAGACTTGGTGGAAGACTTTGGATCACATGCCCAGGCATTGCCTTGGGCCTCCTTCAAAACCCTTCTCCCGAGGTATTTCTCCACCCTTTCTCTCAGTTTTTCATGATTGTATAAAAAATTAATAGGGCTCTGATCCATATTGCCTTTTCTCCCTAATTGCATCAGAATGTAGGAAGGTGAAGCAATGATATAAGAGGGGAGGCTGAGGCTCCCTGCCCAAACTAGGGAAATCCACTTACTGAGAGGACCCCTCTGTGTACAGATGTAGTTGGTGTGACCTATTTCTGGGACCTTTTTTTCCATTTTTGGGAGAGACACTATTAATTCATTCTTTCTTTCTGAGGAATAAAATAAGAACCCAGACACATTGATTATTAATCATTCATTTGGGGACTCTCCTCCCTCTTGACCAGTGACATAATCTTCAGTGAACAATATGTATACTGCAATTGACATTTGCACGAAAAAAAAATCAGGTTATATTGTATGCATCTGCACTAATAAAAATAGTCATCTTTCAAATCGTCCTTTTCAAAGTCTCACTGAACAGACTTCGATATCTATATAGTATTTATTCTGACCTTCGCCTCTCTGATCTTCCTGCACTGGGGAACTGTGCAGCAATACAATGAAATAGAAGCATACTTTATTAAACTACACATTTAGACTGCAGTCTTCAGAAGCTCCAAAGTCAGGTGTACAGGAACCATTGCATCCATTTGGAGGTTCAGCCTCTTTAGGCCTCCCATAAATGCTGAGTATAAATGTCACCCTGAAAGTCTGTTGCATAATTATCTTCCAAACAGTACTGCTGATGTGTTGTGTGACTGCAGCAACTCAGCAATTCATCCCAAACTGAGTCTACACTTCTGCTTAAGATCCCTATTTTTGATATCACAGGTGATTTAATGCTATCTGTTGTGGTGACGAAGAGCCACAGACAAAGATCAGTCACTCCTGCTTGCAGATGAGTCACTCTTTCAGCATGTCCTACTTCCAGAATTTTATTTTTGCTTTGGTTTGCTTTGCTTTGAGGGAGAATGCGGATGTGTTACAGTTTTTACTTCAATTGCATAAGCTCTTGTTTCAATCATAAAAGACATCCAGATGCATATGAACATTTGAGTAATTAGGAGACAGATATGTTCACTATTGTTAGATTAGTTTATGTAGAGATTCTGTTTTGGTTTTAGCAATTGTAATGAAAAACATCCAGGCTTAGATCAAGCAATAAACACATGAAAATTCAGGCTTTTGTAAAATTAGCCACTAGATGTAAATCTCAGTATTCATGTTAAAAGAACAATATTTAATTTGTGTTCAGGTGTGCTAAATAAAGGAACTATCTTTGAGGCTGATGGAGTAATCACAGAGAAAGCAACATGGGCCATTGAAAGATGAAGAGCAGTGGGAAATAGAGCACTTCTGATAATAGGAAGGGATCTGTGCCATCAGTATGTATTTTCACAAGTGTGGTAACTGCAGGAATTACAATAGAAAGTGCTGCATTTTGTTTTTAAAATAGCATCTTTAAAAGAACGTTGTTGCAGAAATTAACTGTATTTTAAATATATTCTCTTGGATGATGAATCATCCAGTCCTGTTACTTTAACCAGTGACTCCCTGCAGAAACGAATGTTGAAATGTATGAGAAAATTAGTCCTCATGATTTTTCTTGCAAAATATTGTACATATAGTAATTTTAATTAAGGAATAATTTAGAACTTTTATATTTGTATTCCCAATGTCAAACTCCTTTGTTCTCACACTTACACCTCTGTTATTAATGTTAGCCATGGTTTGCAAAAGAGGAAAAGCTAGTTATCAATGAATAATTCAAGCTCCATAACTGTCAGACCTCATTATTTTAAATAAGGCCTGGTAGTTCCAGTTGTAACTGGCTAATTGCATCATTTAAACTTAAACTGTTAGAATATTTCATATAATTAACAATTTTTAAAACTTTTAATACATTCAAAACTACTGTAGTACATAGGGCAATTTCCTTTAAATCAGGCTGAAAGAACAAAGAGACATTTGAGTTGTGATACAAGTCCTCAAGTTGTTAAAGTAAAAAGAAGAAAATCTGTGGTGAAATTGATATATCCAGCAGTTAAAACAAAACCCTATCATTAGAATGAAGTTATAAAAAATACTTAAAAAAGGGGAAGTTGAAAAAATTAAAACACCTGAAACAAATTAAAATTTAAAAATTTAAACACCTGAAACTTATGAACTAAGCTGTAACCTGATACCTGATCGAGTTCTTGGTGGCAAGATTGTTCCAGTGCTATCAGTGAAAATGTTTCCTTTTGTGTGGCCATATTCTCTATTCTGTTTTGTTCTTTGACAGAAAATGTAACTCCCATAGCAGCTACAAATAGATGCCATGACGAACTTCTAAAAAACCGAACCAATGTTTTTCCAAGAGGATCCAGGGAGTTATTGTTATTTTTTAATAATTTTAATTTGTTTTTAGAAATTGGTAACAATATTTTAATTTTGAATCAATATTTACCCTTAATAATACAGACTTGATAAAGTGAGAAGAACATTACATACACGTTTCTTCAGAGTGTGTGACAAGCAGGCGGAGTCAAGGGCCATTTATAAATTAAACTAATCTTGAAATGCTGTTTTATTTTTTCCTTTAGCCTCATTCTCAGATTACATCCAGGAGACTTTTATGTGTGTCCAGCAACTGTAAAATGAGGGACATTAATATATACTTTTAAATGGACCTACTAAAAAAAAGGCAATACAACTCAGGCTCTTCCTGAAAAGTACTTGTATGTAGTACATTAAAACACAGTAAAGATTATCCCCATTTTCCAGAGGAGACACTCAAGTTCAAGCTAAGCTGTATAGGATTTCTGCAGTCCCTGTCTTCCTTTCCCCATACTTCTGAAACAAAGTGAGTTTGTCTGGGGTTCAGAGCCTGGCTTACAGCTTTAATGGGAGGCTGTAAGAGAAAACATGGTAGACTACCTGAGTGCTGTAAAAAAGGAAAAAGCTATATCTGCTGTGTCTGGAATCACTCCATATTATTTCTTTCTTTATCTAATTAAAAAAAATAAAAAAAAACAAAAACAAAAACCAGAACCAAAAACCCACAACTTTCAGCTCTCACATTGAAACTATAAATTTCAGCCCACATAGCCATTAAGAGCATCATTAAGGCTGTGGAAGTTGCACAGCAAGGGCTTGGATCTTATCTGATATGTAGCAGCCTTGCATTGCTGGATATCTTGTAGAAGCCACCCCTACATTTCTGCATCATACTGGAGGTCATTACAGAATACATACAGAAACTGTGTGTGTTCTTGTGCCTGAGAGCAGAATTGGTGCACCACACAGATTAGCTTCCTAGGTTTTCCACAAGCTGAAACGGAGCCATTTCTAGTTGTGCAAAAACCACATCTAGCAATAATTGGTCCCCACAGAGATACAGACTATCATATTTTCACATTCTTCTGAGATCTTAAACTCAAAGTTAAGGTTTCTTGGGAGATGTATATCTTAAGACAGGCAGCATCAGGTTGAGTTTTGCAAATCTTTGCTTAAGGCAGATTTAAGGACTAAAAACATTCTCTCCCAACCCCTAAATTCTAAACTCCCTCTTCATGGGAGATTTCCACCCCCTGGGCAGGAGTCAGCATGAGGTTTCTGAAGGCAAGTCAATGAGCATTGAAATTTTCCATGGTACCTGTATTTGGATTGGAAACATTATAAGCAAGCTACCAAAACTGTAGGCTTGGAATGGCTTATTTTGACAGTTGCTGTATTTTTGGGGGTAATCACAATGACAATGAGTATCCCTTCTCAGCATGTAACAAAGTGATATGACACAAAATGCTAAATAATTCCTGCAGTTAATACTTTGAGTACCAAAGTGAAGTCATGCAATACCTGCTATGGTCAGGCAATATATCATAAAGAAGGAGGTAGGAGAGGCCTAAGATGACATATCACACAAAACCTGGATGTGTACAGTTGGCTCTAAACCTTTATCATATCCTTATGGATACTTCAACACCACCAAGTCCAAAGTCCTAAGCTGTCCATGGCTAGAGAGCACTTTCTACTTCTGGTGGTTAAGACTAGCACTTTATCTGTCAGATTTTGGGCTGGCATTCTGCGGTGCAGGTGCCCCAACAGGGTCACAGCTTTGGCACTCAGTGCCTGCAAACCCCTTTCATTTCTGGTTTTTAGATCACCTTAGATCTCGTTTGGTTCATTGAAGAATTTTCTTTAGGAATGTGCCTCACATTTAACTGGGAAGCCACATAGTCAACATTTGGAGACAATAGAGCTGTAGAAGAGATGAACTGGTAAATAATGGAGCTGAGATGATGTGTATTTTAAATGATATATATTTTGTATCATAGTATGCCATTACATAGAATAATATTCACAACTCTATACAGGCGAGAAAAAATAATCTAACAATACTCAAAGTTTGTAAGGTTCAATAATAAGACCATTAAAATCATAATAACTTTGAAAGTTATGGTGTTACAATGATACTACAATTTTAAATCCATACTGATACCCCTTCAGAGTGTTAGGGTATTTTTTTCCCTGTATAATTTCATATCATTGGGATACAGTCAAATAAAAATTAGTAAAACAAGTTGCATTTCAGAGGAAGAAAATATTTGCTCATCTTGTCTTGCAGTGTCTGGAGACTTCTGCAATTGTTTACTTGTTCACTTTCTGTAAGCTGTTGTCAGCTCAGCTGTCTGAACTATAGCTTCATTTTTAAATATTTTTCACTGAAAAAATACCAGCTAAGTCTCTGAATGTTTTATGTCTACAGCCACATCAGATATCACAACAAAAAGGAGGCTTATGTCTTGAAATTACTCAGTGTTGGCTTCACCCTTGTCAAGGGCTGGCTCCCCATACGGAAGCTGACAGTCAGGTTTAGGGTACACTAGATGTGTTTCATCAGCGAGAGGAATCGAGTTCTGTGTGTGTACAGAGCATGGTCTTAAAGTCAGTGATTTCACTGACAAAAAACAAAAGACATCTTTTTCCTTCAGAGCTGTAGACACCTGACTGAAACCCCCAGGGTAACCGGAGACACGCCGTAAGCGGGAGGCGCAAAGACAGCGGGTAGAGTGTTCCTACTGAGCATATTCGTGCTGAAGGGTCATTCAAAAGCCTCTCTACAGAAAAGCCTGAATGTAAATAATGTCAACTGTCTATGAAAGCAGGTGATTTAGGTCACTGAGCAGTGTACCTTGGTTAAATTATATTATTCTTTCAAATACTTAATGTACATCTGAGCTATTCACTTTGCTTGTCTATAAAATCTTTGCTAAGGAGAGCCATCCACTCTTTAGAAAGGAAAGCAAACAAATGGAGGCATGAAGTGCCATTGAATATTGGAAAAAATGTCGGGTAAGGAAGACCGCACATAATCTACCCAAAGGAGATCTGAAACTAACTGCAAGTGATGAGAAGACACTGAAATGTGTGTGAGTATCCCTGAGAACTGTGAAAGAATTGAGCAAATTTTTATTATTGGGATAAAAAATATCAGCAAATGTCTCATCATTCTTAGATCCATTCTTATTGCAAGGAGAAGAAAGATTGGGGGGAGGAGGGTGCAGGAAGAAGCAAAACCTAATTCTTTAAAAAGTGTATAAATGCTAGAAATTCAGTTAAATTTCAAGTTTAAAAGCTCATATTTCACTCTTTGGATTAAAATCAGGCAAATGCTTTGCTCAAGGAACTTGAAAATCTCTTGTGTCTTTTCTCCACAATGACTGGCTGTTACATCTGCACAACTGGGCCAAGGAAGCTTCTGAAATTTTGACTATTGCTGGCCTTTGAAGGAGAGAGGAACATGGAACAAGCAACCTCCTCCTCCTCCTCCTCCTATGTCTTGCATTTGACAATCAGATCCAGTTGCAGGCTTTCCTCAGGGGCCCAAGGACTGTGATCTTAGCTCTCTTAGGGGGTCTGCATAGGAAACAGAACAGCACTGACCCACCAGTTGACAGAATCTTGCACAGCACTCCAGGTTTGCCATGGAGGAAGGCTTCCGTCGTTACAGACAGCTACTTGGGACGTCAAGGTGGGGCGGCAGCTACCAGTCAGTGTGGCATCTGTTGTGCAATGTGGCTGCTTATGAGCTCAGAAATCCTGCAATCAAATGTATTTCAGCATGGCAAGATGCTGTTACTTTTCTCTGTTTTAGTGCAAATTAGAGGGAACTCAGCTGTGGCTAAATACTTACTGCTTTTTACTGTGTTTTCAACACAATCCTTTTATGTGTATGTACATCTCGCCTGCAAACATTCCTACACACTCAACAACAGATGCATTGAGGATAATTCTGCCAATTACAAAGCTACTAGGAGTGCTGTAGTTGAACTCTGAGTATAGAGCAGCCAGCTGAAGTAGACAACAACAATTTTTGACACAGCCGGTCACAGCTGACATTTCTGTTCTTGATCCACTGAGTCATCTGAATCCTATAAGAACATTCATCATGGAAATAGTCTGAAACAGAGAAATAGTCTGAGCTCTCCTGCAGAATCTATTCTTGACCCAATCTGCAATGTTAAGAAAGGGCTCTGATAGCTGCATATATTCTCTTCACTCATAAGTAATAGGGGTGCACTGCTTGCTGGTCCTAGTCCTTGTGGTCACAGCGGGATTGTCACTGTTTTATTAGTTACTTTTGCACTTTCTGATGTTCCTGTAAAACAACATTCTGTTTCAGGAGATGTGCCTGTCAAGGAAGCGGGGAGAAGGTGGATGACATGATGAGTGGCTTCCAACACTTTGTTTATGTCTCCACGGGGTGGAAGCATTTTGTTAACTCTGCACTCTCAATGTGGATCAGTCACTGCTGCCAACATAAATAATTTCAAATATTTCACTGAGAATTGCTGCAAAGCTACAGGAGATTTTCTGCCTATATGACTGAGATTGTGTCTCCTTTGATTTCAACTTGATTTAATTTTGTAGAAGGAGAGGCAAATACAGGATGAGTGATAGTGCAGCCCTCCAACTTGCATTATTGATACTTCCAAAGTGTCCAGTTCAAATGGGGGCAGAATGTTAACAGAACTGAGAGTATCAGTCTAGTGGCTGAAGGACAAAAATAAGCTGCCTTTTTGATCTTTGCTGGTCAACAAAAGCATGCTTTGCTAGCTCCACAAGTCTTTCATGTGAGAGAAAATGGACAGAGATGAAAACCCATGTCTGATCTAACACTTTGGCAAGCTTTATTTTCTTACACCCACAGGAGAAGGTTTCTGGCCTTTCAGAAAAATGGACAGAAGTAAATCAGAAGTCCCTTTCTGCAATGTAGAAAGTCACTGTTAAAGTTTATTCTGTGTATAAAACATGCTCTGTGTGCAGAATGATCATCCTTAAAACCCTGCCCTCCACTGAAATTAGATTGGTCAGAAAATTGAAGCCCCTGGCCATAAACCAGACCCTCAGTTCTCTAAATGGATCACAGTGTAAAATTTAGAAAAAATATTTACTATACTTATCATCACTTTTCTGGCATATTTTGTTTGGAGAAGCTGGATCAGGCAGAGCTAGAAGCCTGACAGATATTTCTAACCACTGATTTGGAGTACCTATACCTGAAACTGAGCAAGTAATTCAAAATAATTTTCCAGATAAATTCATTTTCTTATTTATTTTCTGAATGTAAAAAACCTGTGAGCAAGTAATGAGTTCCATTAATTCACTAATTGTTCAAACCTACTTCACATATTCTAAGTGATATTTTTATTACCTTAGAATGGAGTGATCAGAAATAATTTGTTGAGTTATTTGCATTTAATGTCTGTCCCTGCTTCGATGAGCATTGCTGTCATTGTGAAGATAAAAAGATGGGAAATCTCTGAGGCTTTTGTATTTTCAGACAATGGGAACAGATTAGGGACAAGGAAATGAAAATGAAGATTAGGGGATTTTAGAAAAATAAACCTGTGTATTGCTGTTGGTTTTCATGTCAGAAAAAGATGGAGTTTTTTTGATTGTGGTACATTTATTTCTCTCATGTTTAGAACCCATGTAATGGTCTATTATTCTCAGTGGGTCACTCAGGTAAGGCAAAGACAAACCCTGCTGCCCTGGACTGCAGCACAGTGCAAAGAAAGGAGCAGGTGAGAGAGTTTCATGGCAGAGGGGATGTCCAACTCAAGCTTCTCCTCCGTGAGTTTTACCGTTTTCATCCTGCTTGACATTTCTGAGAGTAAGCTGTATTACAGATCAGTAGCCCTTGGCAGTAGGCTGGAGAAAGATGAGATTTTAGTGTGATATGCTACACAGGCATGGAGGGAAAACAAAGAATATGTGTGAAAAATTGAAATGACAAGGTCATGTTGATAGCTTGGTTGTGGGAGCTGCCACGGTAGTTTGTTGCATTATGATTAGAGATGGGCCAACTAGCATGAATGAGATAAGAGCTGGTTTGAACTCCTCTAACCAGATCGAAGGGGAGCCCATGGTAAGGCTAAAACACATCTAGCACTGGTAGGTTTGGTTTCTCAACTTTAATGTGAGCTTCTGCTTCTGATAATTTAGCTCAGAATAGAAAGCAAGAATCTAGAAAAATATTCAGGACACTCATCCAGTCTAAAATCCTTCAGTCTGGAAAACTTGATTATATAAAACCATATAAAGACATTTTCATACCATTCCCAGCCTTCCATCTATGACAAAGAGCTCCATATCCTCATTAATAACCATCCTGTTAACAAAATGAAACAAAGTCTGCAAAGCTTTCAAATTTCAACACAGGGTCTTTTTAATTATGAGCCCTCAGCTGAGATGCCAAGCTTCTGTCAAAGGGTGAGCGTGAGAGAGTAGTCTGCGTATGAGGACTTGCAGTAGGAACTGCACTGAGGTAAGCCTACGATCCCTCTGTCAGCCGCTTCTCTTCTCTTTGGCTTTATCCTGTGGGAAGTAGCTTTACATTCAGATTCAGACTACAAGGGATTCTGCGAAAGCTGAATTTCTGCACTGGTCGTGCTTTTTCTGCAGTGTGTGTCACACTCCCCGCCGTGAGGGCTAAGTTCTCCCTATTTTGTGCAGCCTCTGTCTAATGCAGACAAAATTCCTCCTTCTCACAAGGATTCCAGGAGAAAGCAAAGGCAGAGAGCAAGGGCAAGTGGAGACAAGCACTGCAGTTTACCGTGGACTCCCTGTTTTGAAATGCTCGCCAAGCTCACTGAGGTAACAGTTGTGATTTGGTTGAATAACAAAATCCATATCCAGCCCATTTCTGAAAAGTGCAGTCAGCAGTGTAGGATTCTTCTCTTCCTTTTGCCTTAATAATGTCACTCCCTAATTCTTGGTTGCAGGTATTCATGATGATACAGTGGGGCAGAAATACACAGGAGTCCAGGCTGGTTTGAAGTGGCTCTAGGAGTCACTGAAATAATGACCTATATTGGTACAGGAAACTTTTTTCCTGACCATTTTCATCCTCAGTGTGCTTTACAGACCTGAGAGCTGCATGTCTTTGAACTGTGGCAATGCAGAGCAGAAAGCAGCTTCTCCAGCTGAGGCTGCAGGGAACACTCTGCTACGTGAGGACTGGAAGGATAAGCAGAGCTTCTCACCCATATCTGGATAAAGGATTGCCCGTTAACACGCTTTCCCTTTCCCCCCCTCCCTTCCACTCCCCTCCCAAAAGTATACAGCAATGAAAGGTAACAGGTCTGCCAAAGACTCTTTTCTCTTTCACTTGGAGGTAAATGAACCTGACCTAACATTTAATGAAATCTCCTTTAAACAGGATGAAGACAGCAGCTGGGAGAAACAGAAAAAGAAAATAAAAAGGAGGCTTTCTTCTTCGTATGTAAATTTTCTGTAAGGAAAATAAAACTTGAAATTAACCTTGCCTGTGATTTTGCAATGTATAGTTTATTATTTACCCCCAATTATTTTCTTAACAGCTGGGCTTCCATAGTCTAGTAAGTCACTGCACTTAAAAGGACCCTCTAAAGAGAGGTATTTTGTTTTTTTAACAATTTATCATCCATTTCTGCAGATTAAATAATGCTTCTGAAAACATGATGCAAGGCCTCAGAATACTGTCCATTGATACCTGCAAATAAAGTCCAATGAATTCCTTACTCAATACTTTTATGACTTTGTAGTTATCACAGTCTGATTTATTATTGTAACAGATTTACTTGTATGGAAAAATAAGAGGCATTATATGGCTTTCTATATAATACATAAATAATGCTTTCCTTTTCAGGGAGTTTAAAGACACACGACTTCGATGTTACTGAAGATTGTGTCATAATCATCAAATGGAGCTGGTGCCAAACAAACCAGATGGAGCTTTCAATCAACAAACTGCATTTATTTCTGATATTGGTGGCTTATTTGTTATCCATGCAACTTTTAATAGGATAAGGTAAGAAAAAATACCTGCTCCCAGAGAAAAAGGAGAGCCATTAGAAGCTCTCACCTTATTATCTGACCGGACAGCACAAATAGATGATGGGAAAAAGTCAAAGTACAATACCCAACTCCAAGTGGAAAGGATTCATTTGATGCTTTCTGCTGGAGCAGAAGGTGGCATGAATTATTATTTCATCCTCCCATACTATGAAAAATTTCAGAGTATTTTTATATATCTGTGTACATATTACTCCTTACTTATACTTGATTACATTGCTATACTAGCACGTTTTATTCTTTGCAAGAATATGTAATTTTATTGAATATTTGCCTATGTCTATCTCAAATTTCTTTAATATACATCTTCGTAAACACTGTATTATGTTCTGCCTGTAGCATGAAAGAGACAAAAAGCAAGAAGTTTGGTAAATAACCAATATGTGTCACTTTTTTGTATGAGGCATGACATAAAAAAAGCCCTTTAGCAATGACTCACTTTAGCCTTCTAGAGACATGGGGAGACATAGGGAATATATATATAAAGAAAAAATAAACTGTTCTTTAATTGCTTTTGCTTTGTTTTTTTCCAAACAACTTTTTATCTCCTTTTTTTTTTTTCATAGTGGTAGTCCCTGTCTTTTCTGCAAAGCGAACATGGATAATCCAAAATAATACTCCACTAAGTTTCTTTCAGCATTTGAATGTATGAAGACCATTGTATGAAAAATTATGTTGCTTCTCTGAAAGCTGTTCAGGCTTACATGCAATTTCCTCTTATTTTCTCTTTATTCACATGTGTTCTCCTAAGAGAAAAAAAAAAAGTGTTTGTGGCCTAGGATGTATTTTTTTGTTATTGAGACATGAAAATTCTGTATGCCAAATGCTCTCATGTTTATAGAGAACAAACAATCCTACACGTTCCTTCCCTGTGCCCATACCGCTCCCTTTCAGTCAGTTCCCTGAACTCCTACACCATTGGAGACTTTCTGCCCCACTTACATGAGGCTGCAGATTGGACCCTTCTTCCTTTACCCTTCAGAATATAAAGAATTTAGAGCACAGAAACCAGGATTTTTCCACTTAATTTTAATTTTTTTATTTTGATTTCCTAGACAAAACTTTTGAACAAGATCTGAATTTTCCCTTACTGTGTGGAATGTTAGTAGAATTTCATGGTAATGAGCTGAATGAATTGTAAGGGGAGGTTTTCATACTTGATGCTGTAAATACATTTAATATATCATTGCAATTCATATGATATGTGATTTTCCAATCAAATATCTAACACATGAAAGGCTGGGTTTAAGACTGGCGTATGAGGACTCTTCTACAGAATTCAGGTTCTACAAGAGAAGTTAGTATCTGAGTACGGGAAAGTCACCTGTGACGATTGATCTGGTGGGCTCAGTCCGGTGCCAGTCACCTCTCCACACCCAGCACTGTAATCAGCAAGTCTCAACACAGAGGAGGAGAGTTAAGCAATCAGGGTGACTTAACCATCAACCTGACCTTTAAGATCCCTTCAGAACAGGTTTGATCCACACTGATTTACTTTATCCTTCAGACCATCAGATCTGTATAAAAACCCTGATTGACCAGAAGTAATTATTTGATGCCTTATGTTAGCAACGTCCCAAGGCCCAACATGAAAACTGGGGGTGAAAGTCACACCTTACTGAAGTCAAAGGGAGGATTGCTTTCAGTGGAACTGGGATTTCACCCAGCAAACCATATCAACAGTGTTTGGGTCCTACCTGTGTCTGATGGCATGAGAATCTTTCCGTGGTGCCCATCATATTACATAAAAGGTATCTTGCAAGCTACTCTGATATCTTCACGTAAAAATAGGAGACTTTATTTTAAAAAATGTTTAGCAATGGCAGAAATTATGTACTGGATTACTACAAAATGCTGTGTCACGTGGTATGATAATCATATTGTTCCGTCATTCCTTTGGTAATGAATGACTTCACTTATTTGTATGTTATTTTTTTACTGAACATGAGGAATACAACACATTGGAGGAAAAAATATGCAAGAAACAACATTAGGCAGTTATTTTACAGACACAGGAGCAAATAACAGGCATTTGTCACAATCACTGAAATTTATCCTTGGACTTCCATAACTACTTAGTAACTTTACTAATTTCGTTTCCTCCCTTACAGCTCCTTCAAAAGTTATTTCCATAACCTGCCACCTTCTAGGCAGATGAATCAGCTGCCTTTGTAACTCCTTGTTTTGTCTCTAGGGATAGTTTTCTACCTATATCTTGATCCAAGTAGGTTGGATTCTTTCCAAAAACTGCTGAGAAACTAGACCTCTCTCAGTCTCATAGGTGATGCACTGATACGCAGTTGCCTCAGTATACATCAACTGTTAGGTAACAAGATTGCTAGGCCAGTGTTAAAAATATGTTTTCTTACTCTGATTTGACTCTAATTATGTCATGCATGAAATTCTATTTGCTTAGGAGACTGTAAACAATTTAAATTACCCTCACCTGTGTACCTGCTCTAGACATTGAGGATGGGCTACTACAGGGTACTAGGGCATGTATGGACATAAATTCCTAAGAATCACAGAATAATACCCAACTCAATAAACTCATAGAAGACAAAGTTCTGAGAACACCTTTCCCAAAGCATTGGCATATCCTACATATGATTTAGTTACTGAGTTTTATACTAACATGGTGCTCCAAGCACAGCATTAAGTGAGTATATTCACAGACATGAAACTTTCTTCAAGGCCAGTTCCTATTTGTAACATGCAAATCCAGAGAGGCTTCTTCACGTATGATTTATTCTTATCCACCCAGAAACAGAAAGAAATACGATCTAACTGCTGGGAGAAAGAGAGCAACTTAAAATTTCAATAGTCATCTTGAAATAGTAGAAAATTTACAATTGGTCTTGAAAAGAAAATAAATAAAATATTTTATAATTTCTTATTTTCTATATTAGGTCTATAAACACATACACTACTATATATCATAATTATACATTACATTATATTAATACAATACACAGTATATTATTTTACATGTTTTTCTATACTATACTATAAGAATAATACATAGAAAATATTTCATATTCATATATATATATTTTACAGAAGATGTTATATAAATTAGAAAAAAGTTATTAAATATAGTTATATATATGAATATGGTATATTCATTTATATAATATATTCCCACATTCCCTGACGAATGATTCACTCTCTGTCCTGGGCAGGATTTCTAGGATATTCTTACATGGTTCTAGCATGGATACATTCCGCAGCCACCGAAGATACTAATCGTGGAAGAATGTGGTATAGAAACTCATACTGATGTTTTGCCTTCCCAAAGGAAGTAATTGACAGCAAAGCATATTTCAAGGTCTGGTTGCCAACATACTCAATTAAGCAGAATTTGGAGGAGGAGGAGAAGGAGGAGGGGGATGGCTGGAAACTCCCAGTCATACTACAAATGTCAGCTATCTGTTGTCAGAGACCTGGTGACGTTGAACCAAACTGTGAAATATGTGTAATTCTTCAAACACTGCTGATGATGTAGCACCAGATTTTTATTTTTTTCCACGTGCATGTGACTGCTTTTGACCATGACAGGTTTTCATAAATCTGGTGTCATTATAGAACACATGACTTGTGTCACCACTGCTACAACAAGAGAAATCCATCACAGATCAAAGTGCCAGGAAAAGTCCTATTCACTATATGAGCCCCACTTAAGCTTTCCAAATACAGCTTGACTGGAATTTAAGTGGGCCATAGGCTATGTTTTGCCCCCTATACAAAGGCCTGAATTTTAGACTGTGAAAACAAATTAAAATATAAAGCATTTTCTACTGTAACACAAAGCTATCTGAAGTCACAAGGCCATTCAGAGCTAGATATCTTTGCCAGTATTTTACCCTGAATGCCATGTTAATTTTTGTAGAATATGAAACTAAACAATAAAACTGTCCAATATTATTTTAATACTTTTAATATTAGACCTTCAACCTATGTACTATATTAGAGCTCTCTGAACAGAGTAGTCTGTAACCTTCTCAGACCACAAGCTCTTTGAGCAAGGATCATGCCTGTCTAGTTTATATGTTGCCTAGATTGTTGCAGGCTACAAAAAAACTTTTCTACTGTGAGACATTTGTTGAACTCTGAAAAAACCCACATTTATTTATCTCTATGTGTAGCATCTATATATACATATATACACACACACACAAATATTAAACCCGATAAATATATATATGTGCTTATATACATATGGAAAGTGATTGTGCTACTTCACTGTAATATTCCCTGACTTAGGCAGCCTCTTCATGTAACACTACATTATTTTTTCCCCTTCCCAATATTTAAACATAATGCTAACTGCTATTTTTAATGTGCTTTTATAATAAGCAAAAGTCTAGGACCCTTTAAAATAATTACACAGTGATAAAATCATGTAATGAGCAATTTAAAGCCTATAGAGATATTTATGTCATCCCATTCTTTGCAATGAGCAAAATCCTTCTTGTGATTGATTTCAGTAGATTCCAGCATCTCCTTTCTTTCCCAAATTTTAAACACGTTGATTTACTAAGCAGTGCAGCCTATTACACCTACTTGTTTTAATGCAGTAAAGTAGGAAACTCTGTACCTCCAGAGACCAACTACCCCCACTGAGGTGCTTTGAATTGGCTGTGTGATCCTAAAGATCATTTTAATTCCACTGATATTAATTTCTCCCTATTTCAATAAAACAATAGAAAATAAAATATTCTGTTCATCAAGGCACATGTACCTAATTTCATATAATATTTCATTTGAAATTGTCTCATATTATTCTCTCTGGTTCTGTTAAAAAAATTGACTATAGTGGGAGAAAGTCAAACTAGAGATTACATTAGGCTGAGGCAAATGGTATTCACCTTTTATAGTCCCTATGTTTTATAATGAAGATACTTCATTGAAACAATGATGCATACTTCAACAGTTCCCTGGAGAGCAGTGAATCCTGTTTGGAGAGATTCATGAATATGTGCATTAGCACAATCCAACTGGAACTTGCCCTTAAAAACGAACCACAAGAGAAGCTGATCAGTTCCCGCTTATGTATATAATCAGAAGGTTATCATATTATCTCCCCCTCCACGGGGAAAAGCAGATGCATATTCTTCTACCACTATAAGAAGAGAAATGCCAAAGGAAACAACAATCTCCCCCTTCTATGCTTTCAGCAACGTTTACTCTATGAATCCAGAAAGACCTTTTAGAACAAGAGGAGGAGCCTCTCTAAATGAGGATTTATTTTACATACAATCAGTCAGAGTGTAAACCTTTTTAAAAAAATTACATCTGCATTAATTTAGTCAAGGCCATCAATAAAAAAGAAGTGAGTTCAAAGACTGCTATAAATGGCAGAGAGATGAGACAAACATTTCACAGAGTCAAGGTTTGCGAAGATATACATGAAGCTCTGTGTCCTGAAGATGAATGAGGAACACTTGGCAGTTCTTGAAGCAGTAGTTTATTTAAAGTACAAAAAATTCAGTGAAAAATACTTCTGGCCAGCAGTTGGTGCCCAGCTTTCAAGAAAAATGGCAGACCACCACCAAGCTAGTGACAATGATAAAGAATAGTCACATAGATTTGCAGATTTATCTTTAGGTTTGTAGCAACCTCAGCTCTGTGAAAAAGCGTATAGCAGTGAGACTCCTTACCACCTTTGAAAACAAACCAAAAAGAGCTACTGTTCTATCTTGGTGCATATTATTAAGTAGTCATTACACATACCAGACAGTAGCAATAAACTTTATCATCCAAAATGAGCAATCATTTGATCTAAGCTTGGAAAGATTAAACAGTGCAACAAAAGCAGAAAGAAAAAAACAAAATTATCAATCACCCTCTGGATAAAACATACCACTGCCTTATTACTACCTCTTCTATACCCTCTCAGTCTGTAACATTTGTACCCATTTATATTGTTAGGAAATGGTCCTAAATACTACGTAGATTTTGCTTAAAAAGATCCCTTCAATTTTATTACAGTTAAGAAAAATTCTGATGCCACTGACAGACATGTTCAAGTTGTCAAAAAGTCATTACTCAGACATCTGTGAAAAGTAATTTGGGGAAATTCTTGCAAGACATAGATTCATCTCACCAAAAACCACAGAGATTGTAGCTTTTTTTTTTATTTTTAGGAATTTTTTCAGGTATGTATCAGGAGTCCAGTCTTGTTTTTTTCAGTCCAAAGATCCTGCATTCAAAAGCTTTCTGGGTGTCTATGTTATTCTGTGTGCTGGAAGCAAAAACCTCTGCATTTCTCTGTACTAGTTTTTCCACTATTAGGAGAGAAGCATTATGCCTTCTAAATAAGATATATAGAGATGGCATAATTATACCCTCTAAAGAGGATATAATCTCATAATTGTGCAGTAGAGTTATCCTCAGACTGCACCACAAACCATTCTTGTATGCCTGATAGACTAACACTGGGCTCAGCTTCTAGTCTTGGGGTATTATTTTTACTTAAAAGCTTTAATATCAAACACGTGTGTACTCATACGTTGGTTTGTGTGTATGAAGTACCCTATTTACTGATACAGATCTGCCTCTCTGGTTCGCTTTGATTCGCATGCACACAGGTATACACACACCAAGCACTTGAAACACTCAACTGTAATTTTTTTTTTCCACAGCTAATAATGGCTCTTCACCACAAAAAAGAAAACCACTTTTTTTTTAAATGCAGTGGTGGGGGGAAAGGCTGGCAGGTTTATTTTGTTTAACTTGCTGTGGTGTGTCACATTCAGCTCAAACACTGCAGCTATTACCATATGTCATCAAATAACCGGCATAAGCAGCTGTGTTGTTCCTCCACACTGACCCCATCGAGAAGTTTAGAGACCAGGAGCAGGGTGATACCTCTTTCTAGCCCCACACAGTCATGCACATGCCTATGCACAGTTCAAGGAAGTTTTTAAATGAAAAGAAATATTTCACCCTACTGAATATTCACCGCTCCTATATCTTGTTTCTGCAGGATGCATCATTGCACAGAAATATTTGCCAAATATATGGCAAAACCCATTAAATTCTGATGTTTCTCTGAGTGCCGTAAAGACACAACACAACAACTACATATATAGTTTTATATCTACATATGCTTTTGTCCCTGCTGTTTGCTGAGTTTTTGAACTTGTGCAAAAAGCAGTTTTCACCAGTGTAACAGTGATGTTTAGTGAAGACAAAGCTTGTTCATCACAGCAGGGGGACAAAGAGGAGGGGGACGAAGGTCAAAGGGTAAATTCCAATTGCTGAGACATGTTTTTATGAGTTGAATCTTAACCATGTGATAAGCAGCATTCAGAGTCTGAGCAAAATGGGGTAAGGAATCTTACTTATCTGGGGGAATGTTCACAAACCACTGTACAGGTTTGATACCTGACTGACAAAAGCTGGGTCCTTACTTTCCAGTGGTTGCTTTCTCCTGTTCTAGTTGTCAAATGGAGTGTTCTTAGGTAATTAACGTGTTTCTTCGGCCTTTGGAAATGGAGAGGAAAATGAGTGCTTGGTTTCTGCTGTATGCATGGCAATTACTTCTGCTTCACAGAGTACCTTTGATTCCCAAGATACACAAAAGGTGCTGGTGCTACCTTTTTGGTAGAAACAACAAGCAAGAAGGAAGGGGCTTCCCTTACATAGGTACAAAAACACTTGGGCAGGAACTGCAGCCACTGGGTGTGAAGGGGTAACAGCAGCAGCTGTTCCAAGGACAGGTGTAGCAGATTTTCTACTACCTCTTACACAAATAGGACAGGATAAACTTTTGCCCTCTTGGCAGATCCGTTTCCTGGTGGTGAGCAACCCTGCTTCTCCTCTTTGTCTGTTTTCTTCATTGCTACATTGGTAGGAGTGCAGGAATCCTGCATCCAGGTACATGGTATTGGTAATATCCTCTTAGAGGATGGTACATTTATTGTAGCTGTGCTGAGACTGAACTGATGAAGATCTGCTAACCACTATCTCTGCACTATGCATCAGCAGCTGAGCCAAAGGACCATAAAGATGGGATTTTGGTAAGCAGAGATGCCATCCCTGCTGAAACTCCCTGAAGATGTGTCATTAGAAGAATTTAACGAACTGAGTGGAAAAAGTTAGCTGGTAGCTCTATATCTGGCCTTGTTAAATCAACTTCTTGCCTGATATTATTGTTTGATGTAAATGAGTGCATCCACACCAGTTTATCCTTGCAAAGATATTAATCTGTTGGTTTTCTACTAGTTGTAGGAGTACTGCCAGTGATACCACAAATTAGGCCAAACAAAAATAATAAGCCACTTATATGTTGTGTTACTATATATGAAAGAAGATTTAGAAAAGAAGGTCCTCTCCTTGTCCTGTTCTTAAAGCTCTGTGAACACTGACAGTAATTTCATATAACCAGAACCCACCCACACTGTTTGATTCCTGTGTTTTGACAGACAATTTACCAGTTCCTCAGTTGCTCTAAATCTGCAGTTTCATTTCAGTCACTGGAGCTGCATCAGTTTATTCCACTTATGGACCTGATCCAACACCTTCAAATAGCTACAGGAGGAGAAGATTTCTGCCTGTTTTGTCCTGCTTCACAGTATCTGCTCCCTATGTTTTCTCATATAGCAAATATGACATAATTTTCTCACCAATTACTGTTACAACTACCATAAGTGGCAGAAAATATGTCATGCAAGCTTGATCTAAAATAAGCACCTCAAATGAGTAAATGCTACTGACTTTTAAGGACAATTCTCTTGAGTTTAAGTTTATAGGATTATTGCTGAAGTTGGTACAGGTGTGCAGTATGGTCTACTTCACTTCAACAGTACAATTTGTTAATGCGAGTAATTGAAAGGTATCTTTTGCCCACGAGCAGAGCTGTAACATTCACATCCAAATATTGATGATGCCACATATCCCCTGAAGGTCCAAATCCTTCTAAGTGCTTCAGGGGAGATAAGAGAGATTAACAGCCTGAAGAAATAGTCCTACTATGAGCTCTCATGTAAGCTTCATATTTGTCCTAGAAGAATCAAAATGTGGTAACGGGGCATATTTTTCCAACTCTTAGGTTTTCATTGCAGTATCTTTCTTCTGTACCACTTGTATAATTGAGTTTCCCTATTTTGGAATGGGTTCACTTGACCTCAGAATAACCTAAAATATTACTAAATTATTTTCACCATTTTCTAAGGCAAAAATTATTTCCTTTACTCCTAGTGTCAGCAAAGAATAAAATATTGTTCCTTTGCTGATAGCACAGCAGACAAAACCCATAAACCTAAACAGACTATTTGCAATGCTAAAAATTGACTCAAACAGAAAGCAAAATTAACTTTTTAATTTTGTTTAAAGCAGAGATATTAAATAATCTCCAAAGTCAAACACTGTTAAACATCTTATTTTAAACTAGCGAACATTTGACAGCACTGAAGGTTTCACACAGCTAAACAAAAGCTTTCTGAGGGAAGTTTCAGAAGGCATTTCTTTACGCTTTGTCCATATTCTAAGTGCCCTCTACTGCCAAAGGAGCCGTACTACAGAGAAAACCAGCTCGGCTGCGAGAGGAAGTAGGAGCCCACCCAGGGACTGCTGGAAAGGAAGAATTTGATACTTCCCGGTACTGCTTTTCAGCCTATATGTAGCTGGACTTGAAAGCTATCAGCGATAAGATGTTGCATTTTTTATAAGAAGAAAAAGGAAAATTAATCCAGTGGTGAATGGAAGTACGTAATCATTTATTTCTCCTGGCAATGTGAGTTGTTCCTTTCTGTAGCTTGCTGTCCTCCATTGGTTTCTGTGCCTATTTGTGGTGTCTATTTCGGCAATTGAGAGGAATATTTCCCGAGACCAGCTGTGCCCGTGCCTGAAGCGCAGGCGAGTTTCACACTTGTGCCCAAGTACAAAGCCCAGTCCGGCAGAGGAGGGAGGGAAGAAGCCCCTCCCTGTGGAGCTGATGGGGTGCAGTGGCCGGGAAAGTTGGAGAAATGTAATCAACACTGCATGCACTCTCACCAGAGGAAATTCTTTCTGGGGCACAGGGAGGTGTGTGAGCCAGGACTTGCCCCCTGGGAAGGAGCTCTCCTCCTTCCGAGTTAGAGCCGCTCGCCACGCACAGCCCAGCCCTCAGCGTGCTGCTGTGCATTCCTTGTGTGCCGTTTGCACTGCATTTCTCTGCTGAATTATTTTCTTTTTTTTTTTTTTTTTACCAAGCTTATATTGTTCAACAGAGAACAAAAGTGACTTAGGAGTTTCTGGGTGTTATTTCCACATGAAGCGGTCAGACAGAGAAAATTCAGGTCTGCACTATGTGGAGCTGCAGATCTGATTGTGAAAATCAGTTCTGAAAGCAGCGGGAAAAAATGACTCATCCATGACTCAACTTTGGCCTTTTATAAGTTAGAAGTGCATGTTTATGTATTCTAGATAATGCGTTTAAAAATCTGTATTGCACATAGTGTAAGAACATGCACACATTATTAGTGCGTGTATGTATGTACATAGAGATATACACATATATGTGTGTGTGTGTCTGTATTTATTGTGTGTTTGTGGGGATGGATAGTCCAGTCACACTGGCCTAGCTGTGAACAAACATAAACCCTAATACTGAAGTCCCTGGTCCCTTGTCAGATTAACCCTTCATCTCCCAGCACACCTGGCAGTGCACTGAAATTCCCTGACAGTTTCCTGTCACCTGCAGAGGTCAGTTTGAGTTCAGGTACAGTGTCGGCATTTGAAAGATACAGGAATCCTTGAAAAGTGGGAATTATGGCCATTTGTTGTTGGTGGGGAGGTCTTGCTGGTTGCTGAAGTGACCAGTGCTGTGGGTCCAGCTCCATCCTGGGGACTATTGAAGCTGTTGGGAGTTCCCAGTGCTGCAACAGCCAGTGCTTCATTACAAAGAAGTATCTGAGAAATTACTTTTTTTTGCTTTTCTCCTCCTCAGATTTACAATATGAAAGACATTCCATAGACCTGTGTGACCTCAGGGTGATATTGAAAAACTATAAAAGCAAGAGCTCAGCTATATTCTCTGCTCTTCCTCATGAACATACAGGATTATTTTTTATAGGATATTCTGAAGTGCCATGTTCAACCTTGCTCAAATAAGGAAAACTACAGGAATGAGATTGCCACCATTGGGAAAGGCTTTGAAACCAATTTCCCTTGCAAAATATGGGATAGCACTTTTTAATGATTTTTGCTAGGACTTAGCAGTATTCTGTAAAACAAACCAAAAAATTAAAATCAATTAAGTCTATAGATTCATCAGATTATGAAGTCAGTTCTTGGACTTGCTAGCTGAGGTTCCTCAATAAGCAGTTCATATTGAAAGTGAACAAATTTATACACTGAACATAAGGAGGCAGGTGTTCTCAAGAATCTTTTGCTTCTAGAAATACTCTCATGTTTTACCATGCAATTAAAATTATACCAGCCATATGAGATAGAGCTGAATTATCTTCCACAATATACATACACATATACATATATATATATATATATATATATGATGCTTCTGTGCACGTAAGGCTTATGAGGCCACCTGCACTTGAAAGTGAAGCACTTTGTTTCAGTAATAATAACTTTCAGCATGATTGTGATCCTTCAAGCTTTCCAAGGGCAGGACATCGGCCCTCATCTCAGTGCAGAACTCCAAATGCTCAACAGATTTTATCGTTTGAATCTCCATGCTCAATTTGTCTTTTGTCCTCTGCTGAGAGTGGAGACAAAGGTGTTGATAATTTCTTACCTCTATGGATGGATTTTGTTCTGGATGCAATAGTTTGAGGTGACAAATTTGGCTACAAGGAGAAAACCAGACACTAAGGAGCTCTTCAATGTAGTATAGGCAGAGTGAACAAGAAGCTGTGGTTTCAAGTGGAAGTGGACAAATTCAGCTAAGCAAAAAACTATGTATAAAACAAAACCCCACAGCTCTTCTCCAAGTTATACAAGCTCCTAATGTCTTCAGATAGAAACTGGATATTTTCAAGGAAGTTACACTCTAGTCAAGCAGAAGTTATTTAGTTTACTGCATAGGTAACTGGGTAGAATTTAGTGGCTTCTGATGTCCCTGTAGTATGTTGGATTACACTGACAGATGGCAAAAGATCAGAACTGATGATATTCAGTAGACCCCTCTAGCCAGAGCTCCATGAATATTTGCACATGGAGATGCCCTAGATATTAATGACACTGGCTTCTCACAGCCTGTGTAAAATTTGATTCAGGGACTAGATATGAAAGGTACAAGTAATGAGATATAAAAGTGGCTGCAAGCAATTTACTCCATCTTGAATTCTAGAAATTTAAGTGCATCAGTCTCCAGTGGTGACATTTCATTTGCCAGACATGGTACAGTACCTGTCCTAGAGTGCTGACCAAACCACCACAGGTGGCTGAACAAATCCAGGACTGGGCAAACTAGTCAGCAGCAGACTGAGGCCACTGCTAAAAAGTAGAATGAAAACATACAGCAAGACCTAGCAGTATGAGTGGAGTGGAAGGACATCAAACACTGGTACTCCTGAGCTATTGTCTCAATGTTTCTCAGCTGCTCAGGTCAAGCATTCACAGAAAAGGATGAAGAAGATGAGGATGAATGGTCAGAGATGCCTTCTCATCAATTGCCTTTTCCTTGACTGTGGGAGCTACAACCTTTACAGCTCCCTAGTAAAAAAAGGGCACACTGCACATGCTGTTTATGGCAGCTCTTTCCTGGAAGACCATGAAGTTTTATAAGCTCCAGTTGTTTGAATCCAGGATATCACATTCCCTACTCCTCTATGCTGGTGGCCAGTAATGCCATGATGATTTTTTGCTTTTCTTTTATACCCCTTTTTATACACTGTTTTATATAGCTTTATATATTCCTTATGCCTTTAGCTTACATAGTTATAAATCTTTAAGTTCGATAACTCCCCTTAGACCAAGTATTTTGTTAAGTTTAGAGACCAAACATTCTAAAAGCCCAAAGAAACCAAGGTCCTCTCCAGAACACATTCTGTAAACAAAGATAGGCCCATCCAGGGGGAAGGTCCCTTGGGTGGGGGGTCTCACCCAAGTCCCTCATTGGGGAACCTTTGACAGATATGCTAATTTCTGGAAGGCATATAATTGTACACTCATCACATCATGCATGGCCATTTTTTTCGGTGGGGACATCGGGATGCATTTCGATGTGCATTTCATCACACCTAAGGATCCTTAAATAAATACTGAGGTAAAAACCCTTTTCCCCTTCTAACTGCATGCAGTTCTCTTAATTTTAAAACCAGGAAAAGGCATCACCAGCACTTCCCAGAGACACAGCCTCACTAACAGAGTGGCCCAACTCCTCTGTCCTGGCCAAGGACTATGCTGTGCTTTGCCTCCCTCTTTGGCTTACACCCACTTCTCTCCTGCTGGGACTTGTTCATACACATGCACAAACCCTTTCTCCATGTGTATGATGTTATGGATACATATGGTAAGTCATATGCATTCCAGTAATATGCATTCCTTCAAGTATTCTTGCACTGCATAAATATTCTGTACATGCAAATGCATAGCTATCACTAATATTCCCTTGCACCCATCTCCATTCCGCTTAAGAGCTCAGCCTTCAAGCCACTAAGAAAATCTCAGCAAAGGATAAGGAATGAAGCAATTTTATTTAAAAGATACACTACTTTCACTATATTGGAGTGAGCCATAAAAACCTTAAAGTCAGATTATTCGAAAGTATTTAACAAGCCAAGTATTTAGAAGCTTCTTCTCAGCCTGGTTGCAGAAGATCTCAGTAATTCCTAGCTCAGAATTAAATAAGTGCTAGTAAAGCTTGACATTACTATGGTGAAAAATCATACACAAAACACTACAAGAGACAGTCCTGCTTATATCAAGCAGTAATGGGGTGAACCTTCTATTACTTTGAAGAATTGAACAAGATAATTTAATGAGTATTGATCAATTGCAGTTATTGACAGAAAGATGTCATCAAACTATCTGATGAAAATAAAATTTTGCTTGCAACAATAGTGTTGATGCAATAAGATCTATGAAGCATTTGATGTGCTTTTTGAAGATTTGAATTGAGGATCCAGAACTGTATAAAATAACTGGTTTACATATTATATAAATTAACCATCAGCTCATAGCTCTTGAAGTCTAATTATAAGTGGGAAATGATCACTGAGTATGATCTCACTAGAATTTTTTCCAGCTTTGTCATATTTTTATTAATAACCCATAGAAATCTAATCATATCATTTCTGATGAAGTTTTCATATAAAGGAAAGACTGAAAAGTGATAAATAAGGATAAAAGCAGATCACTAGTATAAAAGGATCTGCACTTCATAGAGAGCTAGAACAAACACGTGCTTCAATACCAGTGATAAAAGGCTCTTTATCTAAAAGAAAATATATGTTGTATTAAAAAAGAAAGAAATTCCAGATTGTAAGATTATCAGGCGGTATTTCCAATAAAAGAAGTAGTAGAACTCATGACAGACACCTGAATATATGTTGCTTCTAGTTTCCATTGTGGCTTCTATGGGTAAAGGTATGATTTAGTGAAATAAAAAGCAAAACACTTGAAGGTTCTAGTGCCTTGATATTGGAGAATCTGCTGTTAGAGTCCAGCACTGCTGTCCACCCTTCAAGGAAGACATTCAAAAAAGCTCTGAGAGGCTTCAGAAAAGAGGCAGAAAACAAATAGAAAAGCTGCAAAGATGACTATAAAGGTTTAAAATAGTGGTAAAATTATGTTATTAACTTGATCACTAGATCAGTTCACACCTGAATATGGAGTCTTGATCATCCATGTCACATATCAACTCAGTTTCTGGGTATAGTTTGAGATAAATCTACTGCTTTGGTGCAATTGCTTCTTCTTGTGGTGGTTTAGAAGATCTGATACTCTTGAGCTTCACCACTACTGACTGTATAACTGCAATTTTTCCCCTCTCAATATTCCTGTGAAAAAAGATAGCAAAAGAGTAAGCCCAAAGTCTAGGTGCAGATAAGAAGCTGTGAAATGTCACCTTAGCTAATAAAGCCATCTACATAATTAGGGCCTGGATTTTGCTGTATTTTATGCACATGTTGAGGAATGAACAATGTAGCTATTTCCCTCTTGCCTTCAGAAGCATGTCTACAGACAAGTCTGTCTCTGTGCAAACATCCCTGGTGTGAGAAAGGACGGCTGGACAGCTGGGCAGGCTTGTGTTTGCCTCTGTCACAAGAAGTATGGAAGTAAGTGATGAGAAACAGAGGCAAGGAAAGGCCTTGTACAGCACTACCAACCTGGCTCGAGCTACTTGCTCAAATCTGAACCTGGGCATTGCTACCAAGCAGCACAGGTAAGACTGAGCTCATCAAAAAGAAGGACAAAAGAGCAGATTTTCTCAAATCTGTGGTTATCTACATGGGGAAGAGTACTTTGAAGGATGCACAGTTGTTCAGTTTAGCAGAAAGGTATGATAAGATCCAACACCGGGAAACAGAAGTAAGAATAATTCAGACTAGACGTAAGACTTGCATTTTTAACGTTGTGGGTAATTAGGCATTGTGAATTAGCAAGTCAGAACTGCAGTGGATTTTTCATCACTAGAAAACTTTAAGATCGGGTATTTCTCTAAAAGGTATGTTCAACTCAACCATAGCTGTAAGACCAGAAACAGGAATTAATTCAGGGATATTCTTTGGTTTATGTTATGTGGAAAAGGAGGAGAATAGAATAGATAATCACAATGTGGCATTTTGCCTTAAAATGTGCATAATTGTGAGTTTGAACAGAGAAGAGAAAATGCGAAAGATTTGTGGAAAAGATAGTTCAGTTAAGCAGACACAGTGAGAAATTCTAATCTGTGTATGCACTTCTCTCTCTTTTGTGCAGCTAAGAATCTACCCAGTATATTCGAGCAGACTTGCACCGGGACTGACCAGATTTATTCAGGAGCTGGAAGATTACAACTCAGCTCACTTTCCACAGTGGGTCCACTGCCCTTTCCTGAGTGACTGCACAAAGTTTCAACTATGAAAAAATTGCCTGTGCTCTCCAGGGCTGGCAATAAAACACAAAATAACTGAGAATGAAAACAGGTAGCTTAAGTAGATGGGAGAGAACTAAACATCTACTTAGACCTGTAAGTTACATGATGGCTCCACACTTCAAAGCAGTAACTTAACCCATGACTGACAAGTCTGTCTGCTCGATTCTCTGCTTTCCCAAGCACTGAAAGGCCAGTTCAGCTCATGACCTGTACCACCCATTCCTATTCCCTGTTGACCAAAATCTAAATTATATTTCCAGAAATGTCATATTCTTTGCGTCATTTTCCCCTTTTTCACAGTCCTTGCAAATCTCTCAGACACCTGGAACTCTCGACCAAGGACCAAATCCTTCATCTCCCACAATGGCAATAAACTATCAGAATTTAGGAATAGAAATAGGTTGCAGCTGCCACATATAATGCCACAGATAACACAGAATGGAAAAAGTCAGCTTTTACTGCTTCCCTAAGAAAAGAAAAATTAACCCGTGACTTGCAGTTCTGTAGTCACCTCTTATTTGAAGCAATTTTTCTTCCAGTTATTTCCAGGATTAAAAACTCAGAACTAGAGCCTGCTCACGCTTGCTGCCAGCTGAACTTTTAGGGGTACTTTTAGAACTTCTGAAAAAGAAGAGTTCATCTTCCTTGAAACTGTGCATTGCCTAACAATGCCCATAATCATTTGCTCCTCATTTCATCAATTTCTACATTTATTATAGTTTTACCACATGTTAGAGATAGCTAACATTTTTTTGCATGGTCGCTAGACCCTCTCTAATGTCAGAATGAAGCTGGGTATATAAAGATTTCACAGATTAGGATCACTGCATGGCTAGTATGGTCCTATTTATTTCTAAGATATTGTATTGCAGCTGAGATCAGATGAGGAGTTTGGGCCAGTAGGTCAAGTTTCACTGGGAAAGAAGACGGTGCTGCCTGTGAGGGATCCTAAGCCCGAGGTTAGGATCCTAAGCCCAAGAAAACCAGGCAGTATGTCACACTGCAAAGTCTGCCAAACTTCCTTCATGGTAGACAGAGGTGACCCTCAGAAATCTTGGTTCTACCAGAGCTGGCTTTTTAAAGCAGAAATATTAAATTGTATTGTAGCTCCAAATGTGCATACAAACAAGCTGAAATAATAATTCTCATCAAGACACTCAAGTGTTATTAACACCCTTACTAAGCTTCAGGTAATGTTCTGTTCAGAAAATACTCTATGTCAGCTACCTCTGTTCTCATGTGAAATGGCAAAAGATGGAATAATCCATTATGCCACAACTCACGAGAAGTTTCTCCTGAATCACTGGCTTCATCAGCAGTTCAGAGTAGGTGCTTTGCAGAGCCTTCTCCAGCAAGTCCCTGTTTTTCCTGCTCTGTCTTCTGGGGACTCATACCCACACGCTTCACTTTTTTCAGCCACTGCCAACAATGGCTCCATTCTATGAGACAGGAAGACCACTCACACACTGAAATGGCAACTGTCTGTACAGCATCCTCTGAGCCAACTCAGTGAATGTCAGCCTTGTCTTGGGCTCTGTTTCTCATATAATTTCTGCTTTATTTTAATTGTACCTTAGCTACACATATATAACTCTTTGAAACACAGCATTCTAATTCCAGTTTTGGACCCTCTTTCTAGAGCCATGCAGTTGATTCCTCATATAGACTTGCCCAGCTTGTGAGTCGATTTAACCAAGGAAACTTCCCAAGCTGCAGAGCCATGCAGAGGGCAGAGTCACAACTTGGTGCACTGTGAAAATGCAAATCTTCCTGGCACATCTATATTTTTTGTGCGCCCTCTTCTCGAATTTCTGCTGTACTCAACTGTGCGATAAGGCCTTCACCAAAAAAGTAAAGCAGTCCTCGAGACTACAAGCTTGGGTTGTGGCATAGAGAGGACGTCATCTAAGAAAAAGTACTAAGAAAAAAAAGAAAAGCCACAGCTTCCATGAGGAAAGAACGAGCAACCTTCAAACCTTGAAAAAAGAGCAAGAAAATCACTGTCAGTTGCTGTCCCACTTATTTTGGGTGTCCAGGACAGAGCAGGTCTGGGTTCTTCACCCAGAAAAGAGTGAGAAAACTGCAGGCCAGTACAGAAGATGCAGCTGCAGAGATGGATTGCTAAGACACAGCAGAAAGGAATAAGTCAAAACAAGCTAATTTGGGAGTCTAAAAACACAGATCTCCACACTTTAACAAACCTTTTTTTTGTCAAAGCACCTAGACAGCAAATTTTATCCTGGAGAAATCTTTCCCCAATTTCTCACTGATTTTTTTTTTTTCTTCTTGCCCTTTTTCCCAAATAAGAGACCTTATATTCAACAGGATCCTGGTACATACTAGTGCATATTAAGGAAAGACCAGATTCAGTTCAAATCTTTCTTGTTTACAATTTCAGGCTGAATTCTGCCCTCCAGTCCTGACTCCAACGGGAGTAACACTTGTGTAATTGAATACCGAATGCAACCCTTAGGGTTTCGGTCTAACCAGTAACAGAACTTTATGTGTGTTTAATTCATTTTTAGGTTTAGGCATTTTTTCAAATTGGGGCATAAGTTCTGCTCTCGTGTTAGGAATGAAAATAATAAAAAAAGGCAGAAACTTATATTTGGTTTCAGTGAAGCCATGAATCCATGCATACATCCATATATAACACGTAGAGAGAAAGAGAGGCAGGAATGTCTGGAAGATATTATTTTTAGAGGTATATAACCATTAGACATCCTTCATTATTGTTGAAAAAGTCTTCAAATCAATGCAGTAACAAAACATTCACTTGTTTATTGATGAGGACGCTCCTGTGCCCAGCCGTAACAGGGTCCTGTTGTGAGGGAGAGAGCCTGCAGCAAACTCCCCTGGCTGCACTGGGAGCAGGATCAGGCCTTGCTGGTTTGAAGGTCACTGCATAATACATTCATGTTTACAGCACTGAGCACAGAGCGGCCTTTTTGGTAGATTATTACTTTCCTGTAGGTTTTGTATTGTGAAAATATGACAATATTTAGGGTGGGATAAAATCTACCTGAAGAAAGAAATTAATGTGGTCATAAGAAAGGATATTTTCAGTAAGGAACTTGTCCTACTTAAGTCTATGCATGGATCAGTAATAACCACCTCCTTCTGGAATGGTGAATTAATTCCTAAAGCTACAGTAACCCCTAAATTATCAAAGTTTTGCCAGGCCAAGGGAAAGTGATTACTGTACCAAATCTGAAAGCATAATTGAGGGAGAGAGATAAAAAGGGCAGAGATAATGCAAAACAAGAACACAGGGACAAATAATAATTTAAAACAAAAACCAAAATAGCACTATTTTGATTTTTACTCTTAAAAGCACATCAAAAGGCTTGCACCAGTGCCAGTCTGGAGAGGCAAGGAACTGAGAAGTTTTTTTGCAAATTATGGTAGCAATACAACAGACAAAATTTTATGACATTTTAGCAGATGGTAATGAGAAGAAATTGCCAAGGTGAGGTGATATTTACCCAAGTTGTCTGAGAGCTTATATGTGAAATCAAACAGTAATGGTACTTTGGTTCAAAGCATCCACAGAGGCAGAGAAACAAAATGTGATTAACACAACATTGATCTTCACCAAAGTTCCTATGGTGCTAGTTATCGCCGGCCTGGAAATTTATTTCTGCATCAGATACACAAGTTGAGACTGTAACAAAACATCAGTATCATATGGGAAGATGGTCACAATTAACTTTTGTACAGCAGTCATGCCCCAAAATCTTATAGCTGTTAGACCACATCAATGTGTATATGGATAACACAGCCAGTTGATACAGTGTGACTGGATTTTCAACAGACTTTCAACAAAATCCCTCACCAAAGACTCTTAGAGAAACAAAAACTTGAAGATTAGTCATGGGCTAAATGGAAGGTATTCCTCAGGATTAGCAACTGGTGAAAAGAAGGGAAACAAAGGGAAACAGTAAGTGGTCAGTTTTCACAGAGAAGGACAATTACTGACAGAATCCTCTGGAGAGCTCTCCTGGGATTCTGCTGTTCAACGTATTCATAAATTATCTGGAAAATGTTAAGTAGCAAGTTATCACTTTACAGTTTATGAGAATGATTCAGGATTAAATCTATGATGCAAAGTGTTACAGAAAGGTCTTGTGAATGACTCGACAATAAAAATAACAGATGGAATAAAGGGTAAAATCTTTGAGGTAAACAGTGTTAATATATACAGGAGGAGACGTTCTCATCTCAGGAGATTTTAGACAACTGTGAGCCTGTTGGCAGTGCCAGAACACTGCTATTGACAACAGAAGGCAAGGAGGAATTTTGGAGTCACCAGAAGAAGAATAAAAGACAGAAAATATCATTGTGCTTGTGTATAAGTCTCTGGTACATGTATATTGAGAGCTCCACATGCACCTGGGGTGAACAGCGTTGAGGAACACCGAATGGTTTCTGAGAGAGAAAGACTAAACATGCCTTCAAGAGTCTCAAATATGTCTTTTGTGCAACTGCTGATGACTTTACAACCTGCAAACTGAGCCTAGCGAAAAACCACCCATCTTTTACAGACTTCCTGTAGAGATCCTGAGCAGCACAGCCAACGTGTTATGCTCAGGACATATCTGTTCCCATGAGGAATAACCATCAAGTGTGGGCTCTATCAACTAACGAATCTTTTCTGGGAAGAGCTGGCTTTACTCTGCGTGTGTTGTATGGGTGATTTGTGTAAGCAGAGCTACTCTTTGCTGAGCAGTGTGTAACTACACATTGCTGTCCAGGAAAATTGTGCTGTCAGCATGGTGATCCTGCCAAGTTCCTGGGGGGATCCCCTTGCATCTCCTCATGCTTCCAGGGCATCCCTATGGCTCCATGTCAGGAAAATCTGAACAGCAGCTAGAGTGGACTCCCTGACATCTATTCGTTTGAGGCAGGAATTGCTAATAAGCTTTTCTGCAGCAGATGCTCAACAGTTTTACAGAATCCTATTCTACATATTCCTACACATATGTGAGCGTGTCCACCTAGGTGTGCATGTGTGTTCATACCCCTATATGGCTGATAGAGATGTTTGTGAAATTGTGAAAATCATACCATGTGTAGTAAATCCTTTTGCTAAGTCGGATTAAAGGTGCTGTTACTCATGGCAATGTAATACTATCTATAATTTCTGTGTTAAACTTGACATTATAAATCCTTTAATCTGAGTATTTAAAAGCTGTTCTATGGCTCGTTTTTCAAACAGCATTCCAGTTAACACATTTACTGCTAATGAACCACTAACTTGTTCTCTCTTTCTTGGATAAATGCTGTTGACCAACATTATTATTTGCTCGTCAAATAATTTTTTTTTTTTGCTTTTTAATTTAATTGCTTCAATAAAAATATACACCAATAATGCATTTTTAATTACACTTCCCAGGTGACCTATGCAAAAAGAGGTTTTATAATGAAGCCACAATAATTAGCTTGTCACAGTCCAGTTTGGGGCTATTGTGTAGTTGTCCTTTCCATGGTTCACCTTAGCCTGACTGGAATTCTAAAAGCCTTATATATTATCTCCCGTAACACTTAGAAAGGTATTAAAAATGTGCTCAGTACTGGCAGAAGCAGGCTTTCTAATTATTGTCAACTATTTCCACTGTGACGTGGTAGAGTCCCCTGAGAACTGAGACAACAGCCCACTCCAGGATTTGTAATAGGCCCTAGAGCCTAAGTAGTTGTAGACAGAGCTGTTTCCCTCAGGATAGATAATTGGTTTACATAGCAGCTCAACATCTGAACTAAATCTGTTTTTTCCTATTGTCATTTCCCTGTTAAATATACATAACTATTTGGGGGTATTAAATACAATGTGGCTGACTATTTAATAGCAGAATAATTTGCATGAGCTACTTTACCTGGAATGCTAATAGCTGTTATCACCCTACATTTCCAGGCATAAATGATAAATATTATTAAGGTGAAATTCTGTAGTCCTTAATCAAGAACACCTTTCACTGAAGCCACTGGGAGTTTTGCTCAATTAAATATTGCAAAACATATCTCTCAGTTTGTTGAAAGTAAGATATCATCATTAAGATATTCTACCTAATGTTATTATTGGTCATCTTATTAAATGAGTATTAATGTTGTGTACAGGTATAACCAACACTGTAGGGTGCTGATCTTTTATCATCAGTTTATAAACCACTTTTATGAAATGCTCAATTAGCAGAATTAATGGTTAAGACACAAATATATTTACTGTCAGTGGCAATAACCTAATTCTAGCAACTAAATGTCCTGAGTCTGAGTTGCTATAAAGAGAAGAGAGGTAGTGAGTTTATTTTTAAAACACATTTTTCTTTAGGTTTTCAAATCTAGGAGCAGTACATACAAAACAATTGCAAAAGAAATCAAGGCACTGCAATAACTGTGGTCTCTTCCTTTAACAAAGGATGTCTTACTATTTCATATAAGGAAGAAAACAATTGTAGATAATTTGAATAAAACTTATTTGCTCACAGCTTTTCAAGGAACATAAAATCCTGAGCCTGCAAGTACGAAGTACTTCAGAAATTCAGGATGTTCAGAAATCACAGGATTACATCCTAATCCTTGTGGTTAAATGTGATACCCAGCTGTGCAATGCAGTTAGAGATTTCATGTCTTTGACACTAAATTTGGTCATGTTGGAGTTGAAAGACCCTAGTAACAAGATTCATCCTGCATTTCCTATTTGTCCCCTCATTTTAGTGAGTATCCTGGGTGCATAAAAATTAATATTGTGCTTGTAGCATTTTATCTGATATACACAAGAACTTAAAATACCACATATATTTCTAGTGTCCATCGTTCAGCACCAGCTCAAGAATCACATGGATGTTACAATTTCAAAAGCACTGCTTTGTCACTCTTTTTGTCTGATATTAAAATGTTGTTGCTAGACACTTTCTGTCCCCGAAAGAAAAAAATTCAGAAAAAGAAACAGTAGGAAATCAATTCATAAGAGTGGTCAAAATGTGATACCCTGAAGTTTACAATTCTTTGTAGAAATACCTAGGGATATTTCGTCTCATAAGAGGTACAGGTCAGACCCTGCACACCATGACCATTGCCATTGATTTCAGTGTATAGAGCCAGTGGCTCCAATTCTACAAAATACTCGAGTCCTTGTGAAAAGCTACTAAAGCATAGCAAAACCATTAAGCATGGGCTTAGCTTTAAATTTATGCTTTAGCTAAATGGAAGGCAAGAGGATCTAAGTCTGCATTTGCCCACTACCATGAAGTTCTTGTGCCCAAAACAAAGCACTGCATTGTGCTGGGAGAGGCAGCTCCTCTCCACCAAGGCCGCTGTGGCTCATTCCAGAGATACAGCTGTCAAACTGAAGTGTTTTAATGAACAGCAAACAGTATCGTTAAAACAAATCTTAGACTAAAACTAATATGCCTAACATGCACAAATATGGCATGGCATACATTTTGTGTGTAAGAAGACTGAATTTCTTAGAGGAGGATAAAGGATGAGTAAAAAAATCAGTCGTGAGTTGTCAAATATAACCTTTTGGCATTCTAATAAACTGTTGCTTGGATAGAAATATCAAGCTATTACTAATGGCTATTAATGTGTACATGCTTCATGTAATTTTATAGTATCTTATTTTAATATCTGTAATTGTAATGAATTGCAATTTAGGAAGGAAACAATTTTCATTTACTTTATATAACATAATTATGGACCAAATTAACCCCACACTAGTCTTAATTACATTTAGTTTCATTTGGCTGATCAAGCAATTAATGTGCCACTGTATTTTGGAAGTAAAAACCAAGTTGTTATGGTCTGTCTTCAAAAAACATGTACTCATCTCAAATGTAGCCACTGTGTAAAACTGTCCTTTGGAATATTTTTTTTTTTGGTTTACTGTGCATCCGTATGTTGCAGCACAAGAATGTGAGTATAATGAGGCCCTTCTGCACCTGGGGTCCTGTTATACTATGCTGCTTAATAATCTTCACTTCGTGCCACCCTTTATCTTCTGTTCTAAGATTGTACTTGTGCTTTTCTCTTTTAATTGGGAACTAATTTTAATTTTGCCATTAGAGATGATAAAAAAGCCCACATATAAACTTGTGATTTCCTCAAGCCTCTGTACTGTCACTCTGCCTTTTTTTTTGAAGTCAGGGCTGGAACTAGCTCTTTTTGCTCTTCTGGCTAAAGAATAGCAGAGGGAGAATATTTTTAAAAGCCAAGACTAGAAAACCCATAAAATATTGAGCTGCATACTGATGTTCATATTCGGGTTTTCCTCAGCACTCCAGTGAAATCAGTGCCAGCAGAATGCTGCATGAAAACAGTGTAATGGCTTTAGGATCTGACCCATTAGCATTTAGTACTATCTATCAGTGTGTCTAATCCTTTTCGGCTAATTGAGAGTGAAAACAGCCTTTTGCAATATAGGGATGTTGTGAATCTAATTGGGGTAGTACAAGGTAATTTAAGCACAGTTCATAAGCAGGGACATTCTCACAACAGAAGCGCTGTATTATCTATTTATGAGGATTTGGAGGTGCTTTCAGAAATCAAGTGACTCATGTCATAGCAATCACTTTCTTTTCAAAATTTGAAGAAGCAATGACTATTCCCACGACCTTCACATTTCTCAGTTAAAAACAGAAGTGTATTTAATAAAACAGCATTTTATTTATGCTGCTTTTTCTAGATAATTTGTGTAGTTTGGTGATTTAGATAGAGGTAATTTCCAGCAACTTTCTTCCATTTAGGGGGTGGATGAAGCACTAGTCTGCATGGCACTATACTATTTTCCTTGAGACTGCGTGGTGTTACTACAGGGATTAAGGCTTTGCTGGACCTCAGGAAAATCTGGGTCTTAATGTACTCTTCAGCTATTTCAGTCAAATTCTAGCACTTTTTTAACTGAAGCAATTCAAAGCCATTTTTAAATCTTTTTTTAGTGTCCTTAACAGCAATTCTGAGAAAGCAACGGCTTTACACTTTCTTTTGCTCCAGATAATGCTCAAAGCTAAATTTCTCTCCCTGAAGAACATTAGTTCAACTGACTTTGTAGGGTTCTTTACATGACTAAAATGAATTGGATTTGACCTTTCATTTTTGACTAGTCTGGATGACAATAATCAAGAATATCATATTATATTCATGTCTAAAGCTAAAAGATATTCCCTCCCTCACTCTTAGTAGTAGGAAAGACAGCTCTCTTTTTTTCCCCCTATGTGTCCACTGTAAATTCACCACTTAACAGTTCTACAGAGTCAATGAAAACTTGGGCAGAAGGAATGTCCAAGTATCTGTAGCCATACGTTTCATGAAGATTTTCCTGCATTTCCCCTATTGGAACTGGCCCGTCAGTCACTGCTTCCACTCAACAGTGTGAAGCTGTTCCCAGCTGATGTGGGTGACCTCCCGCCCAGACAGGGGAACAGGCTGCACATATCACAGCTTGCAGCAGTTTGTCCTTCTCAAGCAAATAGTCTAACCAGGGTCACCTCATTGGTGGTTAGCTGATAAAGCTCAAAGGCTGATGTGGACAATGCTTAGCAAATGATAAAAGTAAATCTGGCATAAAGTCACTCATGACTTCTCAACTGTAGGAGAAACCAGTCTCTCCAAGATAGAGATAAACTCTGTATCAATTGGATGACACAGTAGATTTTTGAGAATCAGGGGTCAGAGTGAAGTATATCTTCCTGCACGCTGATTTGGGTCAGATCATGTGGAGTGTGCAAGTGAAGGTGGAAAAGTCTGGTCCTACAGGAAAAGCCTGATCAATTCGGATAAACACAAAGGGAATTTCACTGTTGATTTCACCAGTATGGGAATTTTACTCGCACACGAAGCTTCATGCAGTTAGAAACAGATGTCAAAGATGGAATTGATCATACCAAGTTTTCCCCTAAATTCTCTGTAGTAATATTTCAAAACCAAAAGAAGACAGCATTTCCTAATGCTGCTATATGCTACATTTAAGGGAAATTTGTATGGCAAAGTGACACATTCTGAGGTCTAAGCACACTCATTATTAGAGAAAAATACAGTATAATGAATTGCAATTGGTGCAGTGTATTTTCTCTATGAAGAGAAAATGTACTGACTACCGAGAGAAGAGCGTTTCTTTTCATTTCTAATGCAAACAGCTGAAACGCTGTCCCATACCACTTACTGAAATAAGCAGCCCAGGTGTGGAAATGTGTAGGATTTTTAGCTGCATTTTTCAGCTGCTTAGAAAACTGTGTCACGTTTACAAATTTTCAAAGCACTACTCGGTAGTTTTTAACTTATTAACTGCAATGAAGCACAGGCTTGGCACTTCCTCCAAAACCTGTTGGACACAGAGATCGTTTCAGAAAGAGGGAAAGCACAGTGTGGTGGGTGAACAGCCCAAGTGCAATCTAGTCATGAGTGCGAAAATGGGGTTATGGCTCCATGTGGCAGACTGAATATGCCTCCCCAATTGTTCCACAGCATGTAGAACGTACATCAGTAACCACTCAAACTTTTAGTAAATGAATCCAGCTTTCTTTGTAACAACTGGTGAAGCTGCAATACCCGTCCTGCACTGCCACCAGATCTATCTAGGGAGAATGCCACAATGCCACACTGCTTTCAGGCTCTCTTTGCTACACAGAGCTATCAGGGAAATGACATATAGGGACTGGATTGACTCCTCTGGATTGTAGCAAAAAAACTCCCACCGGAGGTAATCAAAGAGAAAAACTAACAGAGAACAATAAAGCCATTCTGAAAAATTACAGTTAACATACTAAAAAAAGATAACACAATCAAATTCTGTTTTAGAACTGACTCCTAATATTCTTCCAAGCAAGAAAGTATCTTTACGTCTGTTAGTGAAAACTGAGCAGCATGTTGTCAACTACCTTCTCTTATTTGCAAGATATCATTCAAACACAGCCTCTTACTGTTTATTTCAGAGGAGATTGAAGAGCATCCCAAATAGTATTAAACTACAACTGGCAAGACATTTAATTTTACATTATTCTTGATATTTTTAAATTCTAGTTGTAGTTTACACATTGTACATCATACAATTGTTCATTAGTTTGCAGAAGTCAGTCATTCAGTTTGATTCCTCCAGTAGTCATTGGTGAAAATTATCCAATGTTCTACTCTATTTCACACTCAAAGCACTTCCATTATGGTTGGATAATGGTCGTACCATCAATAAAGAATATGAATCCAGTTATGTGGAGACCTCGGCTTAACCTTTCTATATGCTATTGATATTTATAGAGCTTCTGACATAATCAATTAGTCTGAAAACTGGCACTCGTGGAAGGTAAACCCATATAAAGGAACCATTGCATCTGCATTTTCATTAACCTTTCAGATAAGTACGTAGAAAATAAAGACAAATATATACCAGATGTAATGAACACTAATCCCCCAAATTTTCTAATGATATTGCAGATCAAGAATAAACTTGTTTAGTGCTATCGTGATTGCTTAGTTCTGTACCTGCTTTCATGAGTGTTTTAATCTTCAACCAGACATCTAGAAACACTCAGAAAGTGAAATGAGATTAGCTGACTCTCGGATGATACTCCTCTGAAACTAGTTCTGAATTTAAAGGCAGATGCAAATCCCAGTTTTGTACGGTAGTAAATCGTATTTGAAGTCAGTTGTTAAATAGCTGACATAGCATAGACATGATCTAGGAAATATTAGACCCGCTACATACAAGTTTCAGGGGAATACATAAGCAAGCTGGTTATGTCTGGAGATATCTGGCCCTGGAAAAGGAGCTGGAACAACTGAGCTGACCTTATTGTGGTTCATGAGAATTTGTACTCCCTTTCCACTGACACACTGCAGAAGTACACTTTTGATTTGTTGGAAGACTTTGTTAAACACCTGATTTTTGTACTCTCTTGTTGGTTCAGAACACAAATCATGATATTTTAGCCCTTTTCTAGAATAAAGATTTAGTCATAATGGAAATACTTTCATCTTGAGAGAACAAGCTGTATCTAATTATTAGTTAAAGCATTACTACAGTAGATTAGTTTTCCTGGTCTGTATGTTTCACTCTATTAATGCAAGTCAGAAGGAAGAGATTTCTGAAGAAATGAGTAGAAGAGCTGAAAAGGAAAGCAACTCCTTGGCATTATCTCTGTCAAATCCACAGGACTGGTTCTGGGCACCTCAGTAACGACAGCCATGCCTGGTTGGGCTAGCCCTGAAAGGAGTCAAAAGTGTTGATTCCCCAAATAATGCAAATTCTTCCTTACTCTAAGAAGAGTGGGGGGAGGTACAGCAGAAGAGAAATACAGAGGTGTCTAGGGAGGCTCGAGGAAAGGACCATCTGAGCAGTTATGACCATATCTACTATCACCTTTGGGGATTTACAACTGGATCCAGTTATAGTAACCAGTGAGGTTACCATTCACTCTTGGACCCAGTACTCACCTCTTTTTGGACCCAAGCCATGTGAATTACTTAGGGAGACTTAGACAGATGGGGTGAGGTTCCTCCTGCTGCAGCTGAAAAGGAAAATTCACACAGACTTCAAAGGGGACAGATTTTCCTCAGTCATCAAAGGATGTTGGGTCCTTCGTAATAATACCTTTACATATGCATAAGTACAGGCTAAAGAAAAATGGAATAGATTATATGTAAGGAAGAAAATGTCCTCAGAGCCTGGTTATTTAGCACAAATTGTTTGGTGTGAGTGGGCTGTTTGCAACAGCAATCACTTTGGTTGCAGGACTACATGGCAAGATATTCTGGTGAAAGGAGTGAAATTCGTTCATTAATTAAAGAGATATATGGCTTTTACGTTTGAATAGTAGGGCTTGAAAATGTAGTAGATGGAAGGCTTTTTAACTCATAAGATGGTGTGGTGTAACCTTGTTCTAGCAGCCTGATGGGTTTTTGTTTCAAATCCCATCTTATGCACTTAGTGCAGCTCTAGCCTTTTATTAAAATGGGAAAATATATTGTTTATAAAGGCTGCTCTTGACAAATAGTAACCAAAGAAAGGTGCAAAAAATGTATTGTTTCCATAATCAGAGATACACTGTAAAACAGAATAAAGTGATAAATACAGAGTGCCATTGTTTGTTGTTGTTATCTGTCTGTGCCCAGTGGCAAGAAAGTCCAAATGAATTACAAAGAAATTTTTAATAAAGGAACCAAAAAAAATATAATGGGCTCCATAACCTGGAAGAACTTTGAATAAAAAATATCCCCTGAAACCAAAAGTCGCTTTAAAATCTCCACACTTTCTCACCGTTTTCTGGGTTTTTTCTTTCCCCCGCTCTTACTTAAAAGCCTCTGGGTGATTTGTCCTATTCCCTGCCCAATAACAGCCAAACCATTGTTTTAGAGAAGATATTTTTAATGTTTTATATTTTAGCTTTTTGTTGTTGTTTTTTTACTTTTCCTTGGACATTTCATCCACACACTGCAGAAAATGTGAACATAAGCAGCTGCAATATGAGATGAACTCTGAACACCAAATAGGTAGGCCCTAGAGGGGAGGAACTGAAATACGAGCTGCTTATTCTTGGAGCCCTTTAAACCTTCCAATCTGTTTTAAATTATTTTGGTGCCTCTATTTAAAGGTTAAATTTTTGTTGTTGTTGTGAGCCATAGTTTAGTAATACAAAACCTGGGCAACATCAGCATAGAGTCAATTCAGAGATTACACACCCAGGGTCTTTCCTGATCCTGCCTAAAGTGAAGCAGCATGTTTATACTTAGCAACACATTTTGACATGAATGAACTTTTCACGTCTCTGCTCATAAAATAAACACATGCATTCAGCAGGAAAAAAATCATCTCACTCAAGGATCCAGCTTACATATGTTATTTACAGACCATATGTCGAAATCTAAATATGGTTATGTATATGCAAAAATTATAGATATAAAACACTGACTTCAGAGCTGTGCATTAAACATCAAATCTTTTACATCTATCGTTAAATCCTTTTTTCATGCTAAGTCTTTAGTACATTAGATTTCACTAAAAAAACCCCAAACTTATTTTCCCCCCTACCCCTTTCAAGCGAAATCTTGGCACCTAAAGCATTTAGGCTTTGTTTTTCCTTCTACAGTATTTTGTTTCAAGGCACTCATAATTTGAGCACTAGGGCTTAGATGTCAGCATGAACACAGTTTCGATGGCTGCTTTTTGCCATTGCCACTTTGAGTTCAGCTCTACTAAGTGCCAATGGGAAATTCCTAAAGGCCAAGGCATTTTCAATAAATTAGCATCAAGACACTGAGTCTTTGTGTAGCACTTAGGTGAAACTTGATTCAAAATGCATATTTGGGGATTTCTGACAATGCTTCCTTTGTTTTTTATGCAAATAGAAAAAGCCTTGGAATCTCTTGAATTTATATGATCAAAGATGACCACCATGAATGTGTCTGGAAGCATTATCAAATGACAGAAATACCAGAGACAGTTATATTATGAAGATTAAAATAGACATCTTTTAAAAACTGTCCCTTCTAAAGAACACTGGTTTTTTGACAATTCATTAACTTTACGTATTTTTAATCAAACTAATTTTGAAGCATCGCATTTGACATGATACACATCAAATGTTACCGCTGGCTGGGGACTCAGAGACTTCTAGAATGTAGCAATTAAAGGGTTTATGCTCCTCTCAATGGGAAAACTAAACTCCGTTACAATTAATTAGAGAGATTTACACATTCTTTTAAAGACATGAGTGTGGTTTCAAAGATATTAAGTAGCATGGCATACGCTCCTTCCACTGCAGCCACTACGATACAAATTGGTGCATGGATCTTTTTATTCAAACAGTGATAGGAATGCTTTGTGTTTTGTTCTGCTGGGCTATTTTCTTTCAAAAACTGCAACCAGCTAAGGAAGAAAGGGTTTCCTGCAAAGATATTTCAGTTACATAGGTCCACTTCTCCATGTAAAGATCGAAAATACATTATAAAAATGCTAAATAACTGACTGGTTTGGAAGTCCAGATGAATAACAAGGTACATTTTGCCACAGGAAGAAAAAACGTTATCTAACTAAAAAGTGGCTGTCTTATCTGCCCCTCTAGATGGAAGATTTTTTCATTTTATGTTAACACAAGCAACAGAGTGAAATGAAAATGCAGACTGAAGACAATTGACATTTATAAGGTTCTTAGAATTGTTTGAAAACAATTTCTTTTGAGCAATCATTTACTTTTTTTCTGCCACAGTCATGTCCCATGGGTGAAGCATTCAAGCTTCACCTCTTACCAGGATTTGCTCCCTCTTATGCTGTAGCACACTTCAACCCCAAGCCATGGTGTCTGCTATCACAACAGAATCATGGAATAATTTAGGTTGGAAAAGACCATCGAGGTCATTGTGCCTAACCCTTAAACTAACACTGAGGAGTCCAACACTAAACAACTTTCCTTAGCACCAGATCTGCAGGTTTTTTAAATACCTCCATGGATGGTGACTCAACCATTTCCCTTGGACGTCTGTTCCAATGGCTGAAATGGGACTTTCAAAGAATTCTGCCAGTCTATGAATGGTTTAAAGGACGGCGACAGCATTTCCAAACAGAAATTATGGGTTTTGGCTGCAAAGAAAGCCACTGAGAGGAATCAGAAAATCTCCATTGCAGGAAGAATTGAAAAGATTGTAAACAGCTTCCAACTCTTTGTTTGGTAGATTGAAATTTTCTAAGTTCTGATGATGCCATGAGAAGGATTTAAGGGCTTCTACTGCCGAAATAGAGCTTTGCAAAGGTCAGATATACACTTTACCTTCTAGATTATGGCCACATGTTTAACACAGTGCTAAAAATAAGAAATTGTCTTATTGTCATGTGGCAAAAACCTTCAGGCAGAGTAATATCAGTGGGACTGAATCTTCTACAAAGTCTAGAAAGAACTACCAAGACAGAGTGAAGATGACAAGTAAGAAAAGGAGATGGAAAGCTATCCATAGCAAGCACAAGAAATATACTCTTGACAATTAAGGAAAGCGAGATTTCATATAAATCACAAAAAAACTCTATGTTGCTCAGCTCGCTTGCAAGGTGTATTCTGAAACTCTGTTCCTCATGATGCTTCTACTAAAATACATATATTCTTACTGTTTTTAGGAAGAAACTCTCTATTGCACCATTTATGGGTCTCCATAAAAACCAGAAATAATTATTTTCTATATAATAACCCAAAGGGTTTTTTTTCTAAAAGTTATTGCCAAAAGTCGGCTTGCAAAATATTGAAATTATACAAATTGGAGTTGCAGTGAACAAGGATTGAGACAATGGGCTATTCACTACTGCTGGATCAATTTTCTAACTGACATTAAACTCAGTGAAGGAAATTTCTGAGAATCTCACCAAAAATACATCATGGCTGATCTAAGTCTCAGGGCTAATATAGCTCATCCGTTGGCTGATTCTGATAAGGAGAGGTTATCACCCAAGCAGAGTTTACTGCAAGTTCCTGAAGAAACTGAAAAATTGAAGCTTTTCAATTAAGTTCCTTTTATTTAGTTATTCACTTTCTGTGAAAAAAAAAAAAATGTTTTCCCCACCCTAGTCATAGGACTCAATATATTGGGAAATTTTGAAAGTACAAATTGCCACTTACTTGCTACATTATTTGTGGTGTCAGCTTGGGCACTGTGGGTGAAAGTGGAATTTTTTTCTCTTGACTTCACTGGGCCATGGAACAAGCTCAATATCCACAGCAGCTAGAGAAAAGTTTGATTCATTTAAGTTTTTCAGGGTTTTTTATACACAGATACACGGTGTCATGGTTTTTCAAATTGTTTACCATAATTATGTCTTTACTTGAAATTCATATTTAAACCATTGCATGGTTGTCATGGAATTGTTGGTAATGTGTGATTACATTATGCTGTCTTTTGCCAGGACACTTGTAAATGAGACATTATCCTTGGAGATTTTCTTGGCTGAAAATGTGAGTAATTAAAAATGTAAACAAATATTATCCATTACATATGCCACAATAATAAATACTTCAATATAATGCAAGTTAATGACTCTTTAGGGATCCAGCCTAATCCTGTTACAGAGTGTTTCATAGGTGTACAAACAAACAGTTAATCATTTTAACGTGCTTATTATATTTATATAATATAGCTCTCAATTGCAAAAACAGCACCACTACCTAATAATTATAGAGCATGAAGTGTAGGAGATGCAAATGGAGATGGAAACGCAGAAGGTGTTCAGGACAGCTCTTGATCTGCTTTTCAAACAGACATTGGGTAAGGAGGATGATTATTAAAATTGGGGCATTTCTTTTGCTTTCTTTCAGTAGAGAAGTTATTAAACCTCTGGTACAGATATTTACATCCAGAGTCTGAAGAGACATGACTCAGGAGGGATGTGTCGGTCGCAGCCAGCCCTGCCCAGGCTGCTGCTGAGCTGAGCACAGGGAGCAGAGCACCCCTCTGGCCACACAGCAGCGTGAGAGAGGGGCATGGATCTGTTGGAAAGGGAGCTGGGATTCAGCAGACCTTTTTGAAAGAGGGTGGTTCATTTTTGTCTTTCAGATCTTGCTCTCAGAATCAAAAAGCAAACTAAGCCAGATGAAGAAAACCCTCCAAGCACTGGGAGGACATTTGCAAAGGAGTTAAGTGAGAGCTGGTGTCGGCAGCATGTGCTGCACTAGGGGCAGAGGAAAGGTGCAGTTCAGAATGGTTCCATCAATAATGGAACTACAGGGGAGTCAGAGAGCTGGGATGTGCAGGGGAGGTGCTGGAGGAGAAGCAGTGGATCCTGGCTGGGTGCTGGCTCTGGAAGGTGCACAGAGCGGTGCGTGGCCCGTGTCCCCCATAGCATACCATGGCCCCCGTGGACACCGTGGCACACGCCAGAGGGATGGATGAGCTACTGAATCCTCGGGCAGCTTCACTCAGTCTCTTCTTGGAGCTCCTTGTTTCTGATGGAGTGACCCACGCCATCCCTGTGCAGGGGGAGCAGCTGATCGTGTAGGCTCCCTGTACCCTGACATCAGGGACTTGGCTTTACTGGGATGCCAAACAGCACAGTACCTTTCCTGTTAAGGTAATGCTTTACAGATGGCAACCAGCACATCCCATTTCCCTGGGAGATGCTGCAATGGGCTGGCGGTGGCAAGCAGGCTGCCATGGCCACTGTGTCCACGGCCATGGTGTGCCACAGGGGCCACGGCGTGCATTAATTGATTAGCTAATTCTTATTGAAATGAAATATCATTTCGTGTCAAATTCCCCCTGGCTATGAATCTTCATCCTGTTAGTGACATCGTTTTTCACCTCGGTGAAATCAATAAAACTATTTGCTTCTCTTCCCCCATTTGTACAACAGGAGCTGAAGTTCTCATTTCCACATCTACTTAAGCCCTTTCCAAACTTCCTGTTCACCAGTTCCTGACTAGTTTTCATGCCTTTCCCAATGCTTTAAATAATAGCTTGGCAAAATTTGCTAAATTACCTCTTCGAATGGATACTGAAAATTCCTAACCACTCAGTAAATCTCAGAAACTTTTCAATAATTAGTTGCTGTAAAAAGACAATGATGCTAGGCATCTGCATAAGGACACTGCTGAGTCATCCTTATACCAGGCTCTTAAACCTTTCACAGAAATGCTCTTTAATAACTTTGAAGTCATATTAGCAGGTAGGTTTTATTAACTGCCCTATGGATTTGAAGGCTCTCCTGGAGGACAAAGCTCATAGCAAAAGTCCAGGGATCAGTTTTGGAGAAGAAAAAAAGACTCTTGTTTATTTGATGCCTCATTTTTTTTTCCCCCTTCTCTTTTCTGGGATGCATGTCTAATAAAGCCAAACCACCTGGGAACAGGAAAGAGAAAATAGCCTGTGCTCATTTCATGGGCTTTCATAGGAGGCCAAGATCAGCTGAAGACATTGTAGATGTGGGCACTTTGTAGCTATCTCCTGCTTACATTGCTCCGAGAGTACCAGCTAATATACAAAAGATGATTTGAGGACAGGCAGGCAGCAATCCCACCTGCACACTTTAGCAATGAAGAGTTTTAGTCAAATCAAGCCAAATAATCCCAGAATGACATGGCCATATCTAACTAGCATAGCTCTTTTACATTATTCACAGAAAATCCTGTCTCCAGTTTTTTGGAATGTCTCCTAAATATAACCTCTTTTCCCTCTAAGTTTCATCTTTCCAGATTTGCGTTACCCATTGCCTTTGATAAGCTGCTTTGGTTTATCTATTGGAATAGGTCTGTTTTTTCATCCCTAAAATATTAATTCTCTCTTGTGGTTCACAGTAAGTTCACAATTTTTACAGTAAAGGACTTACTAATCCCTAGGATTGAGGCATTTTCACTCTGACTCTTTGATTTACATCTGTTTACAGGATGACCCTCCTATCACAAAATGTGAGGGAAGGCTTGGTACAGATAATTGATAATACCACCTTGAGTTTCATTACATCTGCATAGCTCCATAGAGACTCCACAAATCCTAACCAATAAAACCAAGGATCAGCTATTCCCTTTTTCTAATCAGTAGTTTATCAATAACACATACTTCAAAATACTGTTCAGGAGTAGAGATATTGGAGTACAACCCACAGTGTGCCCTGCACAGGGTGGTAAATGGAATTCCTGAAGACAGTTAATATGCTGCAGTCTGAAGTCAGCTAATATCAGATGTTTGCTGCCTCATTTATTTTGATTAATTGCTTCAGTGAGGGTGGACAAAAGGGTAAGACAAAAATCCACATCAGGGAAGGGAGATCTGTGTTTCACCATCTCAGTTCTTAAGAAGTAAACATGCTATGAAGTTTCATTTTCTTGACTCCCTTTAACTCTCACAATTTGCAAGGAAGGTTCATCATACTGTTAAGAGTAACACCATAAAACCTGACAGAACCACGGTCTTGTTTGTTTTGTGCTGGTGCCTTCTTTGGAGAAAGACTTGGAACTTCTGGCATCAGTGATCTGGGATCACTTGGTTGTGTCAGAGATGTGTGATCATCCCTAGTCTGTTTGGTTTTTTCTCCCAGAGTTTTTCTCTTGCTGTCAACTCTACTACAGAGTTCCTGGAGCTATTTTCAGGCATCATGTCAATCACAACTTCTCTTCCTACCACCAGTACTTTAATTTCATTCTCTGTCCCCTCCTGCTACCTCCCGTGAGTGACATGGCTGCACAGGGACCATGGTGGAGGCAGGGGACAGTGGGAGAGACATATACCCACCTCTCAGCTGAAATCACGGATCTTTCCAATTCAGCCATAGGTGATTACACCACCTGCTAAGCCTGTGGGCAGGGAGCCCTGGGTAGTGATTTCAGCCATAAACTTTCTGGTTTGTGGTGTTTACCTTTGCTATCCCCCATGACAGGTCTCTCTTCTGAGCAGTAGCCTATGGCACTCGGGTGGGGCAAAGAGACTCCGGTGCGATGCAGTACACAAAGAGTGACAAATTAAAATGACAGGACTGTCTTACAAGATTGGGATCTAGTGAAATGAAATATTTGTGGTCCAGGTAACAAAGGCAGTGCTGCATGGCAATATGTAGGAAAAGCCAGCGTAATTTTCAAATGTCTGTAACAACTGAGTTTGTCACTGTCCCAGCATTATCGTGTCGCATCTTCCCCAGGTGCGGCTGAAAGTGTGGCTGGGGGGACTGTGTTTGCAAAACTAGCTCTGTTTGTAATAGAAACATTTCTCATTTTTATCTCCTCTAGCTATATTAATGGCAGAGGTAAAATGAATCCAAAGAGCCATCATGAGCTTAGAAAATCATACGGTAAAAACTTCTTACAATGAAATTTGGCATATTATCTGACACTTTTTCCCCCTCTTTATTTCAAATTGAATAAATAAGTTAATCATGCAAACATGCACACAATACTGCCCTCTGATTTTCTGATTCCTATTGTCCTATTTAACTAATAAAAAGAGAAAATATTGATCTTCTGCTATCAGCATTTCATAATCCTGAGTTTAAAATTCATTGTTCTGCATTTTAAATAAAGGCTTGAAAATTACTTTGAAGAGCTCTTTTCTCCCAATGGGTCTTCAGTGAATACACACAAATATTTTGTATTCTTAAACACAGCACTGATGTACACAAATGGATAATTGCCTCTACAACTTAGGTATCTAAATCTCTGCCTTTCAAGTGACATTTTGCATGCTCATTTGTGTGTAAGATTACAATGAGGCTTCAAGTGTCCAGACCGGATCAAAATCATTCCTGAAATGCTTATGCCTCTGTTTAATTAAGTTGAAGTGAAATTCATGTTATTCAAGCACGGTTAAATCAGGCTGAAGTTAGTGAATCCAAATGACATGCTGTAGCATGATTTTAAACTAACTAAACTATGCAGCATTTTAAGGTGCTTTCTTTTTGTTTGAGAAGCAAACCCCAGGTGTTTTGCAGAGCAACCTATGGAAAATTAAAGCCTATTTTTCTTATAACTGAAAGGCAGGAAAACCTGTGTTCATAGAAGAAACAGAAATTCCTCTCAGAAATAAACACAATTCATGCCTTGCACTAAATTGGTAAATAGGATTCATAATCTCTGAAGCACTATAGTAACTGAAAGATGTTTCTTGAGTGAAGTTATACCCAACCAGAAGTGCAATGGTAGCTAAGTAGGATACAAATTGTAGCCCCCCTGCCTTCTCATTTAATTTCAACTTTAGAACAATTTCAGTCCATCACTGAACATGTTGAAAGGGATCTTATTATTAAAAATTCAAAATATATTCTCCATGATCTTTTATTCTAAGAACTCCCAAATGCCTCAATGTACAGAAACACACATTTTTAATGAACCAAATGGACTTGTTTTTATAACTGACAGGAGGTGCTGGGAATTGGAATTGGAGGGGGGGAATCAGCTAATTAAATCTAAATCACCAACAGTGAACATAATTTCCTTGTCCAGTCACTTCCAGTTTCACCAGCTTCCTTGTACCAGTCTCATACTTTATTTCCTTCTCTGGTTTGGCTTTGTTACCTTTGAATTTTAATTAGACAGCTTCCTCCATGCTGCCCGGGTGCCACTCAGTAATGCATGTCATGGTGTGTGAACACAGCACTGACAGGCTCATTGCTGTCAGCTCCTGTGCCCCAGCCCAGCTCCCCACGCTGGGAATGCCTTCCCGGTCAGGATCCAGCTCTGCTCCCGTGGCCCTGGGCTGCTGCCGGCTGCGGGGACCACACGGGCGGGATGGGGTCATGGACACAAAAGCACATGCGTTGTGAGGGACCCTCCAGGACTTCCAGCAGCTAAAATGGAACAAGTCTCCCATCATGTGCAACTGTAACTCTTCAAGGCTTACAGCACGGCCAGATTTTCACGGGGATGGGGAAGGCTGCCTCCCTGCCAAATTTCAACTTGCTATTCTAAAATACGAGGTTGATGGATCTGCTAGGAAAGGAACTTGCCAGATTTCACCAGCATTTTTGTTCTTTTTTTTTCCTAACAATATTCTTGAAACATCCAAGTCTTCTGAGATGTTGTCATAGCTAAATGCACCTCAGATGGTTCAAATTTGGCAAACACTTAGGAAACAGAGTTTTAGAAAGGGACTTGCTGGGAAACCTTAATAAGAAACAGAGCTAACAACCCAGTCAATGTTTACACTGAAAGAACAAACAAATAAACAATTGTGCACTTTAGTTGCCTTGACAGTAAATCTAATCAACATAACAGATTGCAAAAGATCTTTTTCCCATTAAAATGAGAGCTCTGAGTAAGAGTTAAGAAAGGTAGACCTTAATTTTTTACTAGCTGAAGAAGAATAGTACATACAGCAGTATTCCGAATTTAAATGGAGAGTAAAAAACTGTTTCACAGAACACATAGATGTGTTAGGGTATGTCATTCTTTGGAGAGAATCACTTTCAAATTGGACTCCTATTATTCACTATGCCATGATCCACCCTGGCACCTGCATGTCAAGAAACCTGCATCTTAGATCTGCAGAAACTTCGTTCCTGCCCAGGGTTTTCCCAGATTAGAGTAACACATTACTTACAACATTTAGGCAGTTGCTGGAAGTACACTTTAGGTAGCATTGCCAGAGGAATCCTGTGCTGGGAGGCGGAAGATACAAGAGACACTGGGAAGATCTGGGGGGAAGCTTTTATGTAGCTCCACTGATCAGCATAAATAGAAAAGGGGCATTGCTGCAGCTGTAGTCACTCAGCTGCAGAAAGAGTCATTTTTCAGTGGGATGGAGAATTTAGGGGCTGTTCCTCCACTCTCCAGCTTAACCCAGTGTACAGGATACCAAATATTACTTCCACATTTCACTTCAACATCACCCACATTAAACCAAAATCAACCTGGCTTTTTGAGTTTATTATAAGCTATTTGGAGCATGAAGCATATTTTCCTTTTTTGTAAGAATTGGGGGAATATGCAGCAATGGATACACTGTAACAAAATAATGAAACTGAGAAGCTACTGCTTAAGTTAATTCAATATGGCCACAAAATAGCTCAATCCAATTAAAACTGAGTAAACATTTTTATATAAATTCAATTAATTGTTGTGGTCTTACATGCGCATTCTACGTTGTGAAATCATAACCAATAACTTGTTCTTCCAGCACTGCCAAATAATTGCCTGAAGTCAGAGGATAAAGAACAGAGAAAGCTGAAAATCCATTATGCTCTGTAACAGTCTGACTAAAACTAATTAGCTGCTATCTAAATTTTCACACCTCGATTTCATGATCATCTTCTCTTGTAAAAATAAACACATGCACTCTGAAACGAGGTAAACATAAATGGTATTCAAAGCATGAACATAGCAGGTCCAATTTTGAGCTCTACTCTGGCTCCCTGGTACATGGCAGAGACACTTGGAGGGATCAGGGGTTTTAGGAGGGGGATCCTCCATGAAGGGAGACAAGAAGGGGAGTCCCCAAAACAGCCTACCACATTGGTGCTCCAAATGTTCCCTCAGAGCTTTATATGTTCACCAATACAATGATTATTTTAAAATCCCCTGACGAATGTGTTTTGCGTGTTGAAAATGTATGGATTGTTGCTAAGTATAAATAGGTGTTGAAAGAAAGTTTGAATGATGTCATGCTGGTGTGCAAGAGCAGCTAATACTCATAACTCTTATTGCTATGGGTTATGTAAAGCACTTGAACCATTTGGGAAGGGTAGCGCTTGCAGGGAGATGAAACTGTATATTCCTCATCAAAATTAGTTCAAATTGTCTCCAGCTTTTGCAGACTCATAGGGTCAGTGTCAGGCATGTACAGAGATAGTTATTGTGCAAAAATTATTATCATAATAAAATAGTCATCTTTTTGTACGAAAGTTGAATCTCTTCAGGAAGTGCACTCTTACACTTTATGAAAACATCCACTAAGTAGAGTTGTGATGCTATAACTTCATTTACCCATCAGGAAATGCCTTCTATTGTGAAGAGACAAATAAGAAGTGCTCATCTTGGTTTTGTATGCTGATACAGCCAAGTTTGATCAAGTTTTTCTCTAGTACTATTATTTACAGGTTCACATAAGCAGAGGTTTTAATATAGATTGGCTTATCCACCAGAACTCAAAAGCAACTCATTCAGCTGGTTGGGCTTGATTAGATGGGGAAACAGAGGATCACTCTGTAGCTAAACTCTTCATTAATTTGTGCTATGAAATTCCTAACCTGAAACTCAGAAGCATTTAGAACACCAATGCCTTATAGAGAGAGGATAATACAGACTGTGAACTTAGTAGAAGGCAGGCCTTTAGGGTATCTCCTTTGGACACATTACTCCTAGGAGATGTGAATGAAGAACTCTACCTAAACTATTTTTATTTAAGAATCATTTGTACAAGAGAGTTCATCTCATTGGCCTTCTTCAGCTCATTATAAATGAAAGTCTTAAAATGCTTTCAAAAACCTGTGCATTTTCTTGGAAGCAATCAGTGAGTGCAGACAATAGTAGAATAGAGCACAGCAACATTTTGTCCTTCAGCAAGATTAAGAACTACCTTGCTTATTTATCAGCTGAATAGCATTTTGGCTGCCCATGAGACTGAGATGGAGTCACTATATTGGAAATTACTAGACCAGGGCATTCTCCAGCTCTTCTGGCAAAGGTTTGGCCTTTATTTCCTCACTTTGCAGACCATGAAACTCAATGGAAAATTGAGTAATAATCATGTCCTGACCAGGACATGATCCTGTTGCATCCCCAAACTGCCTTTACACAATGTTAGATCTTGTTTTATGTTACGTCTTTTGTCTTGTAACACATACAGTTTATGTGTTATTTTATTTTATGTAACACATAAAGTAACATAGGTACAGCGCTGGACCAGACAGCTGTCCAGGTTCAGCCTTGCCTATAATTGCCTACATTCAGCAGTAACGTAGACATTCATGCTGAAATACATTCACTTGTGGTCTTAGACACTCTCACCCCAATGAGGCTCTGCAACCTAAAAATTCCACATAGTGAGTGTTCCTCTACCTCTGCATTTTTCTTTGGATGGTAGGTACCCTCTTCACCTCCAGCAGTGCCATGCTGTGTCCTAACCCCATGTCTAGAGGTGTCCTCCAGACCAGGGCACAGCCCAAGCACAGCATTTCCCTCCACATCCCAGCCAGCAAGGGAGGGACGTTCCAGAGATGGGCACTCACAGTCACTCCTCAGAGGGTGCCACTGAGAGAGGAAGGATTTCTCCCTATGGGACTACTTCTGTAACATTTTGCTCTATCCTTCCAGCAATCAAGCCAGTGGCTTTTTGCCAAGCCAAGAGCCTGCCTTGGCTATCAGATCTCATTTATGTCAGTGAGCAACGGTCTCAGTGAAAGAAAATGTTCGCAGTCAAAACTATTCTCAGTGAAATCAAAATAGTCAATGCAATGTCAGGGAAGAGTGGCGCTGCCCTACCAAATAAATGTCACTTTGGAAGCAAGTATATTAACAAAAAATATATGTGTAGGCAAAGTCCAGACACTTGTTTTGACAGTGTATGGTTCTGCTCCCTTGTCAAACTTCTCTTATTACACATGGAATCACACACTCATTCTCAACAAGTACATGACGATGCGGGAGATTACCAGTACATCACAGCATGTATTTGCTTTTGGATTGGCCTAATGTATTTTTAGGCTTATCCAGCTGGATTGGAGAATACACATGAACCAAATTCAAGCACTGCTTATGCTTTAATTACAAAGGCTTATGATGAACTTATGCTCTGCATCTCCTCTTTCCACCGGGATACATTTCTGCAGAGTGATTTAGATACTTTATGTGCCTCAGTGGATCTCCTTGTTGTAAACATGCAACTTTATTTAAAATATGAATTCCTGAATTAGACGCAAATAAAATGTTAAATAAGAGATTTTCATCAGTAATTATCTACCAATAAAAATAGTTTTATATGCTTAATAATGAATATAATTGGAATTTTTTATGCACATTACTGTGTAAGTATTTGCAATTATTGGTTTACATTATTTTTCTATCAATCTTTATATCTCTATGGAATAAAAATCCAGAACATTTTTAACCTAAGCATATACATTTGTAAACCAGATAAATGTTGTGATTATCTCTTCCTGTATATAATTCCTCATGAGGGATTCAGTTAATTGAACATACCTTTCAAAACATAATCTATGGCTTAATTAAGCTCAGCAAATATAAAATTTGAAACCACATACCCTCTATTGGCAGCAAAGTTAGTCATTCTTTTTTATCCAATGCTATTAATGATTGCTTTGCACAGACACATAATGCATGCAGGTAGCATGACTATATCCAAAACAGAAGTTAAGTTTTTGATTTCACTGTCAGGGATCAAAAGTCTTTTTTTTTTATACATACATCAACTCTTTCAATAACAAAATAAGAACTTATTGACGTTGAGTAGATTTCATAGCTTGTAGAAAAGACACATATCATTGTAATGTGTGAAATTTTAATCAGAAATGTTGTGAAGGATAAAGGTAAACTGACTGCTATAATTAATGTGTTCTGCCACAGATATTTAGCTGACACATTTGAGAAGTGTGGTTTATGTTAACTATTCCACTGCTTGAATTCTGTCCTCGCTAAATGATGGTACTGTTTGACAGTTTTAAGTAACGATGTTTTCCTGCCTTCAGTAAAGTTTTTCTTCATCTCGGGTATGATCCTGTAAACCAGAAACTTGCAGTAGTGCAGTGGTAGGTGGACAATGGACTTGTGGATGTAGATAAGGCTGCACTTGGTAACAGATGTTAAACCTGCTAGCAAAAGCTGTCAGGCTTGAACCACTTGAATATTGCCTTTCCTGTCCCTCCCTCTTTTAGCATTTCAAACATTATATTTATTTTATCATTCAGTTTATGGTAACTTGTGCCCACAGCCATAGTCTCTTGAATCAAAAAAAAGGTTATGTTACCCATGGAATGCAAATTACTAAAATCTATTACCACAAAAATAACAAGGATGGAGTTATAAGAAGATTATTGTTCTCAAAACAAAATGCCTATCTGTTACATCTAATGCATTTTTGGAAAAAGCCCAAGGCCCTGATTCTGCCACTGTTCCTTGCATTGAGTAGAACCATATGGTCCCATTGGAGCTGATCTCACTGCCTCTGGAGTATGCTACCACTCAACATAAATAAGAGTGGCAGGATCTGGCCCTGAATGAGCACATGGGCTCTGCACCCTGCCCTAAAGGTTAACAAACAGGGGAAGAAAATTCCAGGGCTGAAGGGGATTCAGCTGAGAAGGCCCTCTCTGATACAAGTTCCCACCCCTCCAGATGTAGGGTCTCTTAAGGGAAATGCTCATTCAATGTAAATTCACTTTAGTAGGTTTTGTAAGAAGATATATTCTTTTTACATGTAACTTATATATTGTTCTATTTCCAGAAGCAATGAGCTGCCTGTGAAACTAATTGCTTTAATGAAGGCATGACAAACCTGGGACGGACAGGAAATAACAGCTTCAGAATTGCATTTGTGATTCTGTAGCAAGAGAAAGGATTTTCTGGTGCAGATAGTATTTGGTCTCACAACCAACAGAACTCATTTTGCAGTCCTTAGGCACCCAGCTTCTCTCTGCCCAGTAAAGAGTACCCTAAATGTGTATTTTATTTTCCAAGCAAATAACATCTTTAGAAAGTTGCTCTTGCAAATAGAAAAAATTGTTAACTTTTGCCGCATCATAAACCCACCATCAGTACAGCACATTACAGGGCATATTTTCAAAGGGTACTGGGTTGTGAGTATGCAAAATAAATCACTATGATCTGTCTGAAATAGATGATTAAAGTGATTTTCTCAGAGTGCAAATAGAGAGAAAAGTATCATTTACGAAAAATCCCATACTAAAAATCAGGGATTCTGATTCTTTACTTTGCTCCTGCCTCAGATATATCAGTCTTACCTGAAAAGATCTACTGCAGGCGCCTCTTACCATGCCAGTATGGGTGTGCAGCAGACAAAAGACATACCAGAAAGGGGAAGACAGATATGCCACTTAAATTAAATAGGAAATGAATTGGCCAGCAAGTTGGCATGTCTGCTGAGACAAATCATAGACAACATGTCTCTCAACAACAGAACTTATTTGTTTTCTCTTGCCAACAGATTCATCACTGCCCAGGCAAAACAGGCAAAATACATTAGTGTCATGGTAAACTGATAAAGAGAAGTGCTTCAATCTAGCATCCTCAATGGCGAAAGTCTTAGGGCTGTATTGATCTGTGTTATATAAATCTTGTTTTCTGTCTGCAGAAGTGAATCAGGAATGACCCTTAAGGTTAACAAACATTGTAATGTCTTTCAGCTGGGGCAGATGCCTATGTGCTCCACACATTGTATTTGGTCAAGTCCCATCTTGTCATTTTACTGCCAAGGAGCTTAACTAATTGCTGGCAATCATAAGACAGTTTGATGGAAGCAAAGAATTTCTACAATTGTTGCCCCTCTCCCTTTTTTTTCAGCCTTAACAAGCACTCAAAGCCATGTAGCGGAAAACAATCAACACTGAATTAGTCAGCAGGAGTCTTAGCTGAGCTGGAACTTTATGTAATTGGCATGTCATGTTCGTACATAGCCAGAAGCAGGCCTGATTAAGCTGATGTATTTTGTTTCAGTAAACTTTTACAAAAGCCACTTTACCTCCTCTTGTTTGGTTGGATGTCATCGCATGTGCTTAACATGAGATTTTTCTGCAGAGCAAAGGCACTAGAAAGTCACCACAGGCATTTTGGATTGGAGAAGTATTGCCATACCGGCATGTGCAATATTACATAACAATTGGGTGTCTAGAAAAACCCAGGAACAAAAGAAGCAAATTTGTTATCGAAGCATAAATCTTACACCAAACTTCTTTGGTTTCTGCACACAAGTTCATTTTCTACAGCCTATTTAAGCAGGTTTGAGAAAACAAGATGCTAGTTATGGTTTTCTGTTAGAACTCTTTCCAATTAAACTTGCATAGTTTTTTTAGGGTTTAGTAAAATGATCCCCATGCAACAAGGAATCCTTCCAGGGGAGACTCTACTCAGGGCACTTAAGCAGTCCACCCTATCTGATCCAATAAAATTTTACTGTGCGTTTTACTTTGCCCTATAGATAGATTTAGTCTTAAAATGCTAAAAATGCCAGTCTGCATGGAAAAAGAAAGTAGCTAATGCTTATTGCTAAAAGTAAATCATAAAGCTTAAGGAACACCAGCTGTATTCTTTTGTAACAGTGTCCTTTTTGTCATAACCTTAAATCAAACTATATAGTTGAACTTGGCATAGATTATTAAAGTTAAAAGAGTGAGTATTCCATGCTTCTATTACGTCATAGTTGACAATATAAAGACAAGATTCAGGGAACTAATGGAGCTTTTTTCCTTTTGTCATAGAAAGGTCAAGCTAGTTTTCCACATTTTATATGTGTGTCATTCCCAATATAGCAACAGAATCTCTTATAGAAAACAATGTAAGTAAATGTCTCTACGAAGCTACTAGTCACCTGATCAAAAGCCAATGTTGAAAAACACTTCTAATGACTTTCTCTTATGCATCAGTGCACCTACTAATGAGCTGCCAGAAAAGGCTTTGCAAAGCTTTGCTAAGATAGAGCAGGAATGTGAGAAGCCTGAGATCTAACTTCCCTGCTGTGATCCCTGCCTTTCTACTAACAGGGAGCCCGGGCGCGGAGCTACTAATGAGCATGCTGGAGAGAGTGTCCAGCCCAGCTCCGGCTAGAGACAATCCACCTGTCTGCTCTCCGATGCAGGGTATGGTGCATGACAGTAAGACACCCCGTTGTATTTTGTACTTAAATAATTTAGGTATTTATCGATTTTCTTCACATTTTTATTTTGGGGCTTTTTCTTATTGTTTTGGTTTGGTTTGGTTTATTTTTTTTGCATTGACCTTGCTCTCAGTGGCAACTCTCACTGTCTTTGGAAGAAAGTAGCAAGTTTCAAAAGCAGGTTTTCCTTCCATAACTATTATTTGATTTGATCTAAGGAAAACAGTGCTGTTATAGCACATACTGCTCTCCAGAATTTCAAGTTTATTCCTCCTATAACACAATCATTCATCCTTAGCTTAATATTACAAAAATGGTAAGCCAATACTAACAAATTGTAAAAAAAAAAAATCCCAAATGTCCCTATTTGAAGGGGAAAAAAAAAAGCTATAACAGCTGCCTGACAATAAAAATAGTGCAAATTGCATAAATTAGAGGCCATATTTCAAAGGCACCACACTCAACATCTTTATCTACAGTCAAAAGCCAGCAGGATACTGGTATGAAACATTTACTTAACTCTGTTTGCAGAAATTCTGTATAAATGGAATAGTTACTGCAGGAAACCTTTCAATTCCAAGCTGCTCACATAACACATCATCACCATACCTAGCTCCCTTTGGGCTTTTCTTGAGGTTACCCTGCCATTTAATATTTTGTTAGCCAGAGAGACAGGTTTGCAGAACAGACACTAGAGAACATTGCCAGTTAGCAGTAGGATGTCACAATTACTCTGAAAGAAATACAAAAACGTAGTAAGGGGAATCAGTGATAAATTTCTTGTATTATGCTCCAGATTGTCACTGGGAAAAGCTATTCAGTTCAAACAAGCCAGTCAAATGATTTGCTGTTTCCACTTCTTGTTGCCTCTGTTTCCTATCTGAGTTTCAACATTAGAAAACTTCTAGTATGTCACACCTAGGAGGAAAATGTATCCTTGGTGCATTATTGATCTCCCATAGTTTCTTCAACTAAGTCTTCACCATTATGAAAAAGTATCTCAGGGATCTATAGTCTCCTGTTGATACTAATTCTCGCTGACATTAATGGGTCTTGTGTGTGCGCACTGCATAGGGAAAAGAAAACACACTATTGATATTCAGGACTAATACTTGGAAAATCTAGTATTAAAATACAGTAGTATTATAAGCACATTCACCTCCACACTTGTAGAGTAGTCATTCTGAGTAGGAGCTTTAATTTTCAAATCAGTAAGTGCTCCTTCTGACAATATTTCAAAAATATTTAATTTATTTTTTTAATTTTTTTTTTTTTTTTTTTAGCTAACACCTCAGGTTCCCATTCTTAGAAGATTTTAAAATAGTTGCTACTTCTTTGCTGAAAAGAAAACAATTTTAAAAATTTTCCTGATTTCCAGCATTTCAGCTGAATTTACAGGGGCACATTGAATATGAAATCTTCAAAAAATAAATGTTGGGAGTAAATTTTGTGCGTGACAAAATAAATTATTCAGCTGTATGAGAGTTTGAGAATGCTAGTAAACTTGCTTGGGCCAGATTTTTCTGAATATGTGTAATGCACTTAATGACAGATCTCATATAAATACTTCACTTTTCTCTTGATATTTGGCCTTAATAAGTACCTAAACGGTGCCTTGTAAGGCAGTCTAAGCATCCTTAAAAGATGCTGGAGAGAGTGACCAGATGTATGGAAGAAAAAAGTACTGATAGGGGCTCCTGAGCAGCAAATGATCATCTTCTAGGGGGAAATTCTGGGCTCTCCAGTGCTTCTGTAAACACTTTTTGGCTGCTAAAGAAATCTTGCAGCATGGAACTCTCATCCTTCATGTTTCTACCATACTGCAAACTCCTCTCAGATCAGTGAGAAACAGTGACCTTGTTATGCTGAACTGGTTATGTTGGCTTTGTACTATCACTCCCTCTTGTTGGGGAGCTCTTTAACACTGTTGTATCATTCAGCCTTGCACACTGAATGAGCCTGAGACAGATCTGCTCTGTGGTGAGCTACAGCCTACAGACTCAGTGGAAAGAAATCAGGCACATAAAGGAAACTGGGTGCAGCTTCTGGCAACACACACCTTCAGACAAGGTCCAGGGAAGGGAGGAACATTCCTGCTCCTCTGTTCTTCTTCTATCCCATTCTGTACTTCCAAACTCCCAGGATGAACAAAGTTGCCCATATCTAACACAACTCATTTCATTTCCCAGGAACATTAGGTTACAAAGAACATGTAAAATCTACCCCTCTTTTTAGACTGCAAAGCCTAGCTCACACATGAGACAACTCACATAAACTCTTTTGCTGTATTTTTCTGTAAAGTGTTCTGTGCCCATTAGTGCATCAGCCCTATTCTCTGAGGATATATGGTATAATAGAATTAAAAGTGCTTTGAAATTGCCAATCATCTTTCAGTCTGTGCAATGGAGATACGTGAGAGAATGGAGCTTTTCCAGCTCTATATCCTCAAAAATTTTATAAAAAAATTTCTGTGAAACATTTTCCCTGTGAATGCACAGATTTTCCAGAATTTCAAATAGAACCTTCAAAGTGTGTTGATAAAAATGTGTTATTATACTGTTGTAACTATTTTTATTACTACACTGTTGTAACTATTTTTTATTATTTGATTTATTTGAATAAAAAAAACCAGTAATGTTACAAACATAGAACAGAGTATGTTATTAGTACAGATTACCTTTCAAAATATTTCTTTTACCTCTCTAAGTTTTTAGCTGGACCCAATATTTTTAAAAAATAATTTCTACTTCAGAATGAAGGAAAATTTTAAAATGTGAGAATTTATATTGTTTGATCCACTCTGATTTATCATAAGTTCACACTTTTACCTTCGGTTTGACAACTGAGTTTTCCCTGGCATATAATCCTGACATGAAATAAATATTCCTTTTAATAATTTTGATTCATGAGCAGGAAAGGTTGGTTTCCCCAAAGTAGCCGAAATATATGTGGATTTATGAGTCAGAGCAGAAGACCTCTCTAAATGATAGCAACAATTTACAGAGAGTTCCGAGAAGACTAATAGAAATGGTTATGAGGCTGGAAGACATGTATACATATAATTTCACAGAGTCATAAGTAAGACATATGGGGAGAATGATAACAGTCTAAATTTTTAAAGCATATTAGCAAGAGCGATAGAGAAAAAATCAGACTGAATATCAGAAAAAAATTTCCTGAAAATGAGCTGAGTTAGGCAGTTGAATAGTCTCCAAAGGATGATGGGAACCCGACTGCAAGATACATTACAACTAGACTAAGAGGGCCATCGGGGTGACCTGCCAGGTTTTACTTTTTTCCATGCTGGTCTTCAAAGAACTGAAGTACTAGAAAGTCAGAAGAAAACAGAATGGAGAAGTATCAGATCCAAGGCTGCCTTGATATGATTATTTTATATCTTAGCTGAGATTTGCAATTTCCTGTCATCTTATCTAGGTTCCTTGGTCAACTCTGGGTGTTAAGTCAATGAGATGCTGAATGACTTACCTTGGCTGCTGGTAAAGTTAATGTGTTATAACAGATTTTATAAGCGATGATTTATGTATTTAGGATTTTTATGTCAATAATTACTGTACATGTTATACGACCATTTCATAAAATTACACATCACCATAAAATAACTGTATATGGCATATTTAATTTTGAACTTCCAAAGACAAAAAATGGAAGTAGTTACAATAATCATTATTTTCAATTTTATGTAGTTAAGTGGTTTTACAAAAAAAAAATTAGCCTTCCAAATTACATAGTTATAATGTGTTAATGGTAGCATAACATGTCATTACATTTTGCAGCTTAATTTAATAGATATTATATATAGTTGGATATTTTAGACTCTTTTATCCTTACAGTTATTACAAGGCAGTGATTTCTTTCAAACCACATTCTGCTTAACACTCACGCAGTATAACCTTTGATGATCCAATTCATTTGGACACTTGGATCACAAAAGAAATTGGTGCTATTGCCTTTATTTCTTATTATGAAACGGAAACAGTGCTCCGGCTCCTTGCAGTTCTCTCTGGGAACCTTTCCTTTTTTATTTTTCCCTACTTATAAACCATGTTCTTCCAAGATGGCTGATAGGACAAGAGCCCTGCTCAGAGAGAAGATGATGATGAAAGTCACCTTGTCTGTGCTCTTCTAATGGCCACCTGTGGGGCTTGGATTCATCCTACCTAAATTTTATAATGGGACACCTAATCTAGGTACTTCATTTAAGTTCTTCGAGTCAGGTGAGATGCATCTGGGACTAAAAATATATATATACCCCTAAGGTATCTAGGCTATTCAGACCTTTAAATGATGCCATTGCACCATATTGTCCTGTTGTTCTATATGTGTGACTGCAGAGAACTCAAGGGCAAAGAGTGGTCTTATGTCAAAAAAATGAAAGAACAGATGGTGCAAAAATCCACCAAAACTCTCTGATGCTTGCAACAAAAAAGAACCTCAAATACTTCTGATGTTTTGCCTTGATTTCTTTACATAAACTTCATCACTTTTTGATCCACCCTCAAAGCATTCAAACCCCTTTGGATTTTTAATTTACCATCTTCTCTATTTACTCTTCCTTTAAGGTGTGTTGTCTAAAACTTTTAATCAGTATGGAATTCATTTTGTCCTCAAGGTCACTAACGAATATATTGACTAATGCTGATTCCAGTTCCTGACCCCTAAGTACTCCCATCAACACAGCCTCCCAGTCACTTGCAGCTACACTTGCAATATCTCTTTACCTGCTATTTGTCATTTCTTTCTTCAGCCATATATAATTATGGCTCTACAGGAGCATGCATCATCAGTGTTTACAAGATTCTCCTTGACCAACCTGCACAACTGGAAAGGTAACTTCATGTCTGCACACTCTCTTTTCTAGCCAGTCGGGCTGGAGGATGGTGTACAGAGAAGAGAGGCTATTCTGACCAGTCTTCCCCACACTTCCTATTGGGAATGATTTATGACACATCAATAATCCCTCAAATATTGCTCAGATATTTTCTTGGAAAGTTAAATCAGCATAGTCCATAAATGGGCTGGGAATTATGCAGTGTAACCAACAGTCTCTCCTATGCCAGGCCCCTCTTTCAGTTAGTACAGCCAAAGCATGGACACAGACTGTTTCTTCTTGGAATAAAGTATGACTAGAAATGTTGGGCCATAGATAGTAACATAATCCACAGTACTTCAGATTTCTTCTTCAATTTCTCTTTTTTTTTTTTTTTTTTGAGAATTATCGGCCTCTTTCACAAAAGCAATAGTTTTAGAAGAGACTGCAGTTGCAAGAAATCAATTACTTCAAATCTGTAAAGGAAAGCATTTCAAGGCATAAAAAGAAAGCAGAAGAGAGTAAAGCATCACACAGTACAGATAAGAAAACAGGACCTTTGCCTAAGGACCTTCCCCTTCCAGCAGAGTAAGACAGGTATTTTAGCTGTGACTCGGTGTTGTGTCATCTCAGTCTTTCCTCCATGCTCTTCTTGCATTGTAGTTAAAGCTGTATCGGTCTGGAATTCCTATAAACCCTTCAATTATAAAGTAATTGTTTATATCTAAGTTACTCCACTATGCCCTCTTGGACAGCCAGAATTTGCTGTCCAACAACAATTAGTTATGATTTGACACTTATAGTTTCTTTCTCTGCTTCAAGAAGGAACTATTGCAACAACCTCTGCGGAAGGCTGCTGTAGTTCCTTCTTGGGTTTTGGCAGTACAAACTGTTCTATAAGACTGAATTTCCTACAGCTACTTCACACCTTAACCACCATGTCTGCAGAGTCAAACTGACCCATAAATCCCCCAACAGGTTATAGACTCACTGTGCTAATGGACTCTAATAACAAAGCTTTATGCAGCAACAATTCAAACATAAACAGAAATCTAGTCAAGTACGTCTCTTTTTATCAAAATGCATTCCTTCAATTTGCTAGTATAAAGTGATGCTTCATGAACACATCATCTAAACATTAATAAAATACACATAACAACTCCAGTGTCTGTCTTCAGATGGGGACTGTGCATAGACTTCTATGTGATATACAATATCAAAGGAACAAACTCATCTCTAAATTCATTATTAGAACCCTGGTAGTATTCTCTGTCTTTCCACCATCTGAAAAATTGGCAAAAGTATGCTTGGTGTCATCAGTGTAACAATCTTCATCTAACATTGTAATATATATTTCCATAGCACTTGTTCTACATACCAACAGAAATTGTTCCACTCGGTACTCAGAAATATAGGTATTTTTTAACAACTGTAACTGACCCCAACATTTCTGCAAGTGATTTTAATGCAGATTACAGCTGAAAAAAAATATATATGCAGAACTGAATGCACACACAGCTAATTTGAAGAAACACACACTTTAAATCAACCAGGATGGATCAAAAATTGTTCTTCCAAAATAGAAGCTGTACCCTGGGCAGTTGGACTATGAAGTTCTAAATGGGAAAGTTTCATCACTGAGTGTTTTTATATTGACATTTTTTATATTATGTTTTGTATTTTAGGCATTTTGCACAATATATCCCAAAGCAATCCAAATTAACAATACCTTTCAGTTTTCCTTAAAATCTTTGCTGACTCAGAAGACAGATCTACTGCTTTCCTACTCAATTTAATATGTCCCAGGAAATATGCAAAGTCAAGATAAAGCTAATTCAATAGAAGTACTGCCAAAACAACAAAAAATGGATCTCTTTAACAGCCACCGAGCTGAATGGTCCACAGAGATCCTTGGCAGAGGCCCTTCTTCTTCTCAGCAGTTTCTTCTGAGATAACTGAGTATTAATAACTAAGTATTCTGTTGAAATGGATGTTCAGACATCCTCAGTCAGGACTTGCCTGATTCTCATACCAGGTTAGTCTGCAACGTCTGTAGATTCTCCTCTTCCCAAATCCTACTCTTACACTTCCTCCCAGAAGGGATGGTTTGCTCACCAGGGGAGCATGACGCACTTGTTTCCTGTGATAAATCTCTGTGTCAGGCTATTACACATCGCAAATATTTCCAGCTACTTAAATTCAAGGAAATCAGCACTCTAGGAATTTTCTAGGATTTTTAGTATCTGCTTGGATGTTGTACTAAGAATCTTCACGCTTCAAGGTCTACTTCTACCATTGCCATATCAGTGCAACCCTTGATTAATTGAAGATCACGACTAGTACTTGAAAAACTAGTTTGCAACAATCACACACTGACTTAGCCATCATAGTGGAAGATAAAAAGGGCAAATGTTCAACTGAAAAGTAAGTTTACAAGTATGGCTGCCTAATACGTTTTTTTCTAATGTGGTGCAGGAACACAAGCCCCCTGTCTCCCCCACAAGGCGATGTGCACCCCTCTGGATCCTGCTGTGCATACAGCTGCAGACTTGCATGTAGAAGAAGTGCTAGATACAGGCTTTCAGCTATAGCTCCAGAGATAACCATAACAACAACAAACCCAAAAAGGTTTGTATAAAACCAGCAGAGATTATCTTTCAATGTTTTGCTCCACAGAATTACATGACCTATGGGTTTACGAGTATCAACACGTTCAATTACTTTCCTTTGGAAAAGTTTTTCCCTCTTACTCTAAACTGCATATGAAGCTGCATCTTCTGATATGTGTTTGTACATCATACATTTCCCTTCAACTCTAACCCTTCTAAGGGAGTAATTACACAATTCAAATCTACAGAATAAGCCATAAATTCCAGGCTTTAGTCATTTGCCAGTCAGCAAAAGTTACTGTGACTACTGTCAACTACTCAGGAGGATGTTCATTTTCTTAGATATTCAGCCACTTTTCATCTTGCAAGGCCATTGAAATGTTGTTAGTACCTATCTTTCCCACAACATTTTTCATCAAAACTCATGTGTGAGCACTTCATAGAGGAGGTAAATGTCTTACTGTATTTAAGAGAGAGAGAAAAATGAAGATGTAAGGAGGCTGAGTATTTTCCCCAGTCTTTCAGTGGATGATTAGCAGGAGTACAGCCCAGCCTTCTTAGTGTTCTGCCCAAATAACGCTACACGACAATAGTCATGCCTTACTCCTTGCTAAGAAACCAGTAAAACTAGAATACCATCAGAGCTGCAGAGGCAATCAACACTTTTTTGAGACAGGTTTTAAGTAGTAGTCCCTAACATCTTGCTTGGTTGGTTCATTTTTCATACAGTGACAACACATCACCTAAAGCACACAAGCACCCATTGGCATGATTTTCTAGCACTGGTCTTAAAAGCAGGACAAACATCAATAAAGCAGTGAGTATCAGTAGTTGGTGAATCTAAATCTTGCTCAGGAGCGATGTTCCACTAAATAGAATTTTACCCTTTCAGGTCAACGACAAGCTTAGTTTTATAACCGCTTAAGGAAAAAAAAGGTATTTTATTGAATATTTTAGACGTGAAACCAAAGAATACAGCAGTGGAAATAGCTGCTATACTTGTTAGCTCTTATACCAATATAACAGGGTTTTAAGGCCCATTTGTTTTAAAGGGTAATCTGTATTCTCCTTCCAATTGCCACAGCCATTGAATTGGCAGAAACAATCCAAACAAAGTTAGGCCATGTGTCAGTTGGGTCATTTAAATTTTGCTGTGAAAGAAATTAATAATATTCCCATTTCAGTAATCATCTATGAGTTTCAGAATTGCCAAGCCAATGAGAAAAAAAAGGGCCATTCAGAGTTTCCAGGTTTTCTTTTGGCTAATGAAATGCAACAGTATTAATTTACACTTGAAACACATAGGCAAGATTTTACTTGTAAAACAAAAAGCATCATCTTAGAATTTTTTTTTATGGCAATAAAATGTCAATCATGCATATCCTATACAGACAAGACCCTACTTTTCGGTGATTAGCAAGAGTGCATCCAGTAGAAAGAAAATTTCTACTCAGATATTTTCCCTCAATTCAGCATTTAAAAAGAAGCCCTGGCATATCCAGCACACCAATTCTTCTAGGGAAGACTCATCTAGGTCTACACAGTCATAATTTAAACCTTCAATCACATCAAATTAAGCGGTAGAAAAAAAGAATTTACGCATTTTGGCAAGATTACCAGAATTCCCATTTTTAAGTGCTGCATTTTTTTCATAGCACCTAATAAGTCTTTTATTTTATTACGGTCATATGCTAAAATACTTTTGAAAAGAGTCCTACAAAAATTTCCTCTTTTAAACTGAAATGAACTCAAGCACAATATGCTCATGGGGAGAACCTGGCTTTTTTGGTTTTTTACCTTTAAATATAAATGCTTTCCTATAACCACAGCCTAGCAGGGAGGCAATGCCACTTAGCAAAAAAAGTTATATTAAGTGCACTTGCTGGAACTGTTTATACTTTGTTCCTGAGAAATAGATTGAGTACTTGATAGTATAACACAATGAGAGGTACGGGTGGTGGAGATCGGATCGGATGCTTGGGCGGGGGGAGTGGAGAAGTGTTGCTACCCCAGGAATTTATTTTTAAAGTGTCTGCTATTTCATGCAATCTGGTCTATTTCAAAGGCAAACAATTTGCTCTTCAGAAGTATCTTTATGAGCCCCAAGGGATGAAACTCATCCCTGGCAGAAATGATTTAGCAGTATCCAGAGAGGGGGTGAACTCCTTGAGAGGCAAGGGAATAATTTTTTGAAGGGTGGCAGAATTTTAACAAGGGCCTCTAGTGAGTTCTTGTGAACCCCTTTCAGCACATCACTGTTTTATTAAAATATTCTTCTCAAAATACTGAAACACTGACAGCTCCTGTAAGCTTGCCAAAAATTGAGTAAGGAATAAAAATAAAATGTTAACTTGACATGTGTGAATAATTTTGATTTGATGATAACACCTTTTGGAATCGAGGCCATATTCAAAGCTGACTCGTAACACATTCACATTTCTAACTTACATGAAATAACTCAAACTTTTCAGGCATTGTTATGGTGCGGTGAAAGAAGGAGATGGTAGGAGCTTAGCTCAAGGTTCCCTCTGAGTTAAGTGAAGATTAAAAATGTTTTAGGCCTTTCTGTCTGAACCTAGAGGGGCCAAAGGTCATATCTGGTATGTGCAAAACAGGTTGTTTAATGCATGCTGGCCGGTTAAAGTAACAAACAGCAAGTAAACTGAGTAAACACCAAAAGAAGGAGGTAATTTTGAGATAATTGATTTCTGAATCTGGACAAAGTACTGAGAAGATACTGTAAGGAACATCCATATTCTGACATGATCCGGCATTGCATGGTCTTGTGTGGGTCTGTCCCACCTCTGTGTCTCACCTGGGCCTCTTCATACCGTGAGAGGCCAGGCAAGGAGGAAGCTCAAATGAACTGTAAGAACCTCTTTGGACAAGCCCTTGGTGTAATGATTTCTCTAAGACCAGCACCATGCACTGTTTTCCACTCCCTACCACATCAGAACCTCAGATGGTTAACTTTAGCAGAGTAACAAACTGATTTTATTTTTCCCTCTGTCCCACCACACTGTTGTCTCTGCTCCTGAGCTCTTGACAAGTAGCCGCCACTTAATGACAGCAAGGCTGGCAGGGGAATGGCTGTCAGCAGTGTTAATTTGTCTATAAATCTCTGATCAAATGCTGTGGTCAGGAAAAAAGGGGAGCAAAGTTGAAGGTGAAAAGAAAAAATTTAAATGGATGAGCTATGAGTAAGTTCTACCACAGTCAGATGTCCCTCCTCACAGCTGTAATGACAGAAACACACCTCTTACAGAAAAAGGGCTGCAGGCTTCTACTAGGTACAAGAGTACTTGTACCCAAAAGTCATTCTCTATTTTCGTAGTGCAAAAAGAGTGTTCTTAGGCATTATATTTTTAGACATTCCTGAGGGCTTTTCACGGGACTCTGACCTCCTTTGGGACAGTTTCTCAGCTAGACAGGGCTGCTGCATGCTGTCTTGGGGGCGTAGTGGCATTTATCTCTAACTCATGTGACTTTCTCTTGGCTGCAGTTTATAAGTCAAAGCAATTAATCAAGTTCTCAGAGCTCTATCAATTGTGTAAAAACATGCATGACCCAAACCCACCATCCCTTATTTGGCTACTGCCTCAGCCAACCTGTGGAGCCCTCAGCATGGCTGAGTTATGCAGTCTGCCTTGTGTTTGTGGATAGATTTAAATGACACTCAGGACAAAAACACAAATGAACTTGGCATATTTCCATTGTTTCACTGACTCCTGTATCTATCTAATTCACTGTGGATCTGAGGTCTAACATTAAAGTGTATAGTATTACTAATATGGCACAGGCCATTTTTAGGTGCTCCCAAAGGCACGAGATAACGCTGATAAAGACTGGAAAACCTAACAGGCAAGAAATGACTGGTATGTGAACCACCATTCAATGAGTGCAGAAAAGTTTGTTTACCAGAAACCAAATTCAAGGGCTTTGTTTTCAAAAAGAGCATTAGGTCAGACTGGTAAAAGTAAGGAAATGGGTAAATGACATGCTCTGGACCACACTTTTCTGTCATTTGGTGAACACACAAGATCAATGTTAATGCATTTTAAATAGAGCTGGCTCCTACTTTAAATGGTTTCTACTTAGGTATTCTTCTCCGTTGTATAAGTGCAGATTTTGTATTTGTCCTGTTACTGCACAGAGCACAGAACATGCAAAGCAGGTGAGGAGTGAATGAGGAAGATTTAGGTGAGTTCAATGAACAAGTTATGCCACTTCTCTCTGAAGTATAGAAAGTTTCTTTACATTATATGCATGAAAGCAGGTTAATAACATATTACAGCTGAAATGCTGGTCTCACTAAAGTTAGCAAATTGGAGTTCAGACTCCACTGCAGATTAAACTCAGTCCTGTTAAATTACCAAAGGGTCTTCAAATGTATGAAGGCATAATTTACAGACATTACAGAAATAGATGTCTTTTGACTGTATATTTAGAAAATATGTACTAGAAGATGTCTATGCTGAGGAAAGATTTAAAACCTCTATTAGGAAATTATTCATCAGTAATTCTGACAACAGGAATATTTGCCCTGATTTGCTATTATACAATCTCTTAATTTATTATCTAATTAGTTTTCCCAAATGCCGTATTTATCTGAAGTTCTCTCATCAAGTAATCCATCCTGATTAAATTTTCCCTCTCACTTGCTATAATAAACACTGTTTTTTTTCTTCTTAGATGTGTCTTCCCAACTGCTAATTTATAACTTCTGGTTTTTCTTTTTCTGCGATAAGTCTTCCTTTTGTCTTTTTCCATGATATTCTGGCACAGCCTTTTCTCAACTGCAGCCTTCCAACTTGCTGTCTCTATGTATTCACCATGCCTCTCCAAAATCCTGTTTCTGTTAAAATGGAGCAACTAGTCCTGATCAGCTCTTCCCTAGAACTACAAAGTCCAAAATCCAGCAAGGTGCCACACACAGGACTAGTTTCAGTGCACAACAGTCATCTTGACAGGCTTACCTAAAAATAAAGCCAAGCACACAGCCAAGGATGGGCATGGCTCAGAACTTGCCCAGATAGTCCTCGAGCCACAGACCACTGCACAGAGAGCTCTTGTGTTGTTTCCAACACAGATTACAGGAGATATTCACAGAAAGGAATCCACTTTCAGCCCTCGGGAATGAAGCACATACAATTGTAACAGAAGTAAGGTCAGAGGGGATGAAAGACAATAGTCAGCAGGTGGCAGGAGGGCACGGGTTTGAGTCTGCCATGGTACTACAGAAAAAGTTTTGATGTTTTAGTAGGAAGGTGAATGACAGAGTCGGGCAGTGCTTCCTTGTCATTTCCCGGAAAACAGTGTCCTAAATGTACTTCCCATACCTTCTCAGAAAATTGGGACAATCACCTCTCATACTTAGTTTACCTAAAAAAACCAAAGTTGTGCTAGGTTCCCAATCTGCTCTTGCAACCTCTCCAGATTTGGAGCATAAATGAAAAGGATAACAGAAATATTGAAATAAAGAGCTGCAGTGAGCCAGCACACTCGGGCAGGGACAAACCTGGTCCGCATAAAGGGTCACTGCACAAACCCAGCTCTGTTTTGCTGCCACAGGACATCTTTGGTCTACCAGCAGAGCTGCATGAATGCCTTGTGATTTTGCCATGTGGTTGCTCAGATCATGGCAACCTGTAATCTCCCAGCAGTCTGACACTCAGGACAGAACAGTCAAGTCTTTTTTCATCCCAAGTGTTGACCCCTAAAGGGCACCTAGAAAAGCAGTAGCATGTTTATGGGCTAGGGAGAGTGAGATGTGTATCTTGTTTCCACCTGCTCAGACTTGGAAGACATCACCTCCCTTTAACAGCTCATCTGGCTGCTTCAGGCTCTGGCTTCAGGCCACCTCATGATGGTACATGCGCACAATTATGTTATCATTTCAAATGACAATTCATGACAAGCTGCTAGTAGGGTGATAGTCCTTCTTGCATGGTCCGCGTCTGCAGATTATTATAAACACTGACTGTGAGACAGGGCTCAGTGCCTCTCTCAGTCTTATCTGTCCAAATGTACCGACTTCTATGGTCTTTATCAGTGTAACTCACAGATTTTGACCCATTGCTTTTAGCCACCAGAAAAACAAAATTGGATGCTATGGTATAATGTGTTTCAGTTAAAAGTACTCTTCGTGCTGCTTCGCCTTAAAGTGGATTTGCCGAGGCAAGTATCTCTGAAAGAGCTATTTGTGAAATATCTTCTAGCTTGACATACTATATGAGACTAATTGAGCAATAGTGTTGCCAGTCATTGCTACTTAATTGCGTGATTGCTGTGGAACGCACAGCCCTGCAGCAAGGTTACACTGCCAGCCAGCTACGTGGGGATGCCAAACACACCTGGACCGCAGGCCAGGCGCTAATGAAGGGACCATTTTTAAACTGTGATCTTTCTTATTTACATTCACTTGTCAGTGTTTCCAACAGTTATTCACACAGAAGAAATTAGTTAGGGAACCTATGGATTTTTAATACTCTTTCTGAAGTGAATTTTAACAGCTAAGAAGTTGAACCTTGCCCATTTTTTTCCCAGTGCATGCTTTTTTTCCACTGAGTAGTGATTATGAACAAAGCTTCTAAAATAATATGTGCCCTTCATGCTAGAACATCCACATTTCCATTTTAAGTTAATTTAATTTCTGAAAGTCAGTAACAGAAAAAGAAATTATTTTTATGGTGAGGTCTTATTATACACTGTTATATATTCTCACATTTGTCAGTATCACAATCATTTCAGCACATATTTAAGCAAAATACACTCCCAGCCTCTGCACTGGAAATCAGACATCCTAACCTCAATCTGAGGCACAGAAAGCTAAATAATGCCTCTGTTTTGCTAGGAAGTCTGTAAGAGTTAAAAAAAGGGAATAGTACCTTAAAGATTGGTGGTTTAGAGCAAAAGGAAAGGCTCACATTGGTGTTGAAAGAGGCTGTAAGATGCAGGACTTCCTCTGAGAGCATTTCTTTAGGAGAGGAGCCAGTGTCATTGTGCAAAACAAGGAGCCCTTCTCACCAGAGTGTGCTCGCAAGCACAACCAGGGCCGGCAGTGTCGCTGAGACAGAAATTCTGTTCATCTGAAAATATGTCTCACTAACTATTTTTGGTGACTCAAAGAAAAGAACAGATTTGTAACACCTGTGCTTGCTGCAGGCCACAAGGCAAAAGGTTTGGAAAGCTTCCCTGAGAGGCTGGTCCCTGGTGCCATCTTGTGTCGAGACCAGATCCATCCCCAGAAGCGAAAGGCTGGTGGCAAAGCTCTGGCTCCGCTGCAGCCGCATCTCCATCTCTCTACTTTGGGGAAAACATCCAGAATATCTCCATACCTTCAAGAGTGAATACTGACTGATTGCTGCAGGGCATATCCCTGCTGCCACTGCCCTGCAAGAGCTATCACTGAGCTCCAGGGTTCCTAAAGATTGGCTTTTTTTATTTTAAATTAAATGATAGGCAATGTGAGTATTCTTTTTCCCCTAAATTACTCTGGTTACATCATTGGAGTGATTTTGGCTCAAGTGACAAGCCTGAATTTGTGGAATTCCTTTCAGTGTGTCAGTCAGTGGTCAGTTGAATTTTTATCACTGTCCTTTGAGGCTGTTTAGAAGTCAACGCTTGAGAGCCCACCACTATTTAATGCAGGTGACAACTGAGAAATATGTATCCTTTATGTAACAAAAACACACAGCAGAAAAAAGATCAATGCCATACACCTGCCAATCACTTGAAATTTGACGTATTTAAAAGCCAGTTATCTAATTTGCTTGTTTGCAAAGGTGCTGAGTGTTTCCTGGGAGCATTCTGAGTGCCTTGATGCTAAAAAAATCCTCCCAACATAGATACATAAAAATACCAAAACTTATTTAGGTTTTATGAATTTAGATACCTAACTTTGGCCACATGCTTTTTAAGGCATGGAGCTTTCCATGAAAATGGGCCTCTGCCTGACCCATTTAGGAACCCGTAAAACGATAAAAGTGTGTCTGGATTTTCTTTGTGTACTTGAAATGATTATAGTGTATGCAGCACTGTTCTAAAGCATGAAAAAATCTGGCTTTATTTGAGTATTTTATGTCTATGTGTTTCTAATATGTGTGTACCTCCTAGCTTTAACTAGGCTAGGAAACAGAAACACTGTAGTGCCAGCAGAGCTGTTCTTCTTGTCCTTTAATCTGACCCAGACAAGAAACTACTAAAGATCTCACAAGGAAATCCAATCTTTGGAAATTACCAGCATGAATTCTCAGTCAAATAGGCTGAGGTAACTTCTGATAAGCTTCTGAACTCAGCCTCCAAGGCTTTTGATGTTCATTCACAGTATATAGTACCATCTATAACATTCTCTACTTCTACTCCCTGCAAGCGTGCTTCACCTCTCTCACTGCATCAGTTATTAATCCTATTTTTCCCCTTTTTGAGCACATAGCTGTGGCTCACCTCTAATTTTGTTACATTGCTTTATTTTTAATCACATTTGCCGTTCACGGTGTTACATTGAAGGTGTGGGAAACTAAAGTCCTCCCTTTATTGAAAGGACAAGTGCAATACATGCATCAATGGAATAAACGAGTCCCTAGACTACCTCACCTGTCGTTAGGCTGGTGCAAACCAGAGATGGTACATGCTCAGACATAGGTGCCTTTGGTATAGGAAAATCAGTGTCAAATAATACAGTGAAAATAAACCTGCTGTCTTGGAATATAACAAAAAAATATTCAGATCCTAACTGCCTGTGCACCAACCCCAGGATTTAATATATTAACTTCTCCCCTAATGCTGGAAGATGTGCCCACACCTGCCTGCTTTGCTGTGACTACAAGCATGTACCCAGTTCACCTCAACTACAGCGTCTGAGGTGAACAACTTTGTACCACATCCACCCTGCATTTCAGCCAGGTTTTCTAATAAGCACTTTCTTTTTTGTGAGGGCATATCTAGCAAGTTTTAGCATATTAACCTAGAGAAGTTTTCTGAATTTTTCTTTTCCAGGCTCTTTTCTATACACTTCTGAAGCTGTTTAATACATGTACACACTTAAGTACAGCTGGGATTGAATGTAAAGAGTCATTATGGTGTTCTTCACAATCCCATTGCTGCAGAAGGCAGTAAGGACACCCTTGTGCCTAGTGCATCCCAGTGGCCTGATTCTTCACTGTCTTGCACCTGCAGGAGTTATTTAAACCACTACAAAATGGGCATAAATCACTACTGAGCCTGAATGGCAGGATTTCACACTCTGCAGAGGCAATAATGGCTAGATGAAAGGGTAAAGCAGTGGAAATATCAGAGAGGATTTTCCCCCCTTCTGTTCCTGGCATTTGAGTGACCAACTCAAGGGAATTGCTCTGTCTCACAAAATATATCTTAACACTGTGGGTGGGCAGGTGAGCAGAGGGGCCGAGGGCAGCCCTGGGAGACAGCTCTGAGTCCAAGGTGTGCAGCATCGCACTGAGGTGCTGCCACTCTGCCCCAAGTTTGAGTATATCCAGCGAGGTCTGAGTGCTCCAATATTACATTGCTGCAAATAGTTTGGCAACTGATAAGTGGCATTCAGTCACACACTATCTCTGTATACTGGGGCTGGCACCAATACTTTTTTCTACCTCAATCCCACCAGGAGACATCAGATCCACCAGAGCCTCTGCTTCTCACAGCAGATCACAAATATGCAAAAACAGGTACACAAGGACATAGGGGTACCCTAACACTACTCCTAGATACAAAGCTCTGAGAAAAACCCATCACTTTTAAGATGATGAAATTTGTCAATGATATACACTGTGCTTTTGCCCCTGAAGCCTGAGGAGCCCTTTAGGGCCTGATCCAAACCAAACTGCAATCACCACAATCTATCTGTTTGCTTCAGTGTACTTTGGATCAGTCCCTGAAGCTATCTGGCAATAACTGACCTATAGGGAAAGCAACTTTCTAATGAGGAAGATGGCTACGATTTACTTATAGAGAGATTTCTAGCCTTGTACCTAAACCTGTGCTTTTCTCCTTTAACCAAGCTAAGAAAACTTGCGTTCTGGATTTTGTGAAGAGCAATTAGCATTTCATACACTTAGACGAAACTGAAAGTACATTTAATTATAATCAGTTACAAGATGTTGTTCACCAAGTGTTTCATGCTTTTATTCATCTTTCAAGCATAGCAAACAAGAAATTAATTACTAAAAGTCTTTCAACTATTCCAAGCTATATCTTAAATCGTAGTAAAGAATATAACATTGCTCTGATTTCAAATATATGATTTCTGGTGAAATACTGGAATAAGGACTGAGCTGGCCAGCAATGGAAGTCCTTCACTCTAAGCCAGCCACATCTAATTATAAAAGATGAAGGCTTTGAAAATTTACATAATTGCTGGCTCTGGCTGGGGTCGGTAACATATTTGCATTAGCTACTTATGCTTCATACCAACACTTTTAAGCACCACTTATCAAAAATAAGTCTACCAAGTCAGAGGTGCGTAGGTGGCTAAATAAAACCTGCTAAATATGGGTAGCACCACCTCTTTACGTCATGAAGAGATATATACGCTTTGACACACAGGGTCTTTTCTTTGTCTTGTTTGTCACTTACACATTAGAGTAATAGGTACATTAGAAATGCTCTTGATAGGAATTAATACCTTCTGCTCCCTTAGTGTGCATTTGTTATAGCTATTTACTGTGGTTTTATATACAGAATTTATTTGGTTTAATTTGCACTCCAGAATTTCCCTCTGTTCCCCTCTCTGGCTCATTTCTCAAGCCATCAGTCTAAATGGTAGCATGGCACCTTAACACAGCAGGATAAAACCCCTGGAGTCTAAATATATCTCTCTAATTCTTCCATGATTATTTCTCTTTTTCATTTCATATAAAAATTCTGCCAGACATATAAATATATGATGCAAGAACTATACAACAGAAAATGACAGACCAGTACATATATTTCAAAGGCTCTGTTTAGAAAAGAGCCACATTATGTTACAAACAGGTCTTTTTCTTATTATGTTTGATGTCAGCAAGTGAGCTTTAAGGAACCTGACACTGTTTGAACTTCTTTTTTAATTTATTTTATTGTATACGTTGATTTGATGGTTTTTGAACTCTGGATCAATTTGGTGACATTGTGGCTGATCCATTTTATCCTTGCTTTGCTGGGCCACTGTTTCGTTCTGAGGCTCCAGTCTCCCATTTTCCTCGAAAGGCTCATTAGGCCTGATCTCTTTTAGCCTTTTTGCTTTTTTTCCTTTCTTCCCCACACTGGACTCTGGTTTGCTTTATTCCTTAGGTCCCCCTATAGGTTAAGCCTCAGCTCTTATCCCCTATTCTCTTTAACTCACAGCCAGCATTTGATTCTGGTTTTTTAACCCTCTCCATGAATTACCCAGCCTGGGCACAGCCCCATCATGTTGGAGGCTCTGTCTGTGTGAGTCACAGCTTAATTTGCACAATGAAGGGTAATGATTTTACTCAGAGATGCCTGACATAGAAACAAAATTGAGCAACTTCCAGAGAGGCTGTTGAACAAAAAATAATCTTCTGGGTTGGTACAGGCTTCTATACAGTGAATAAAATGCCTACGGTCAAAAGTTTAAGTAGTTAAGTATTTTAAAGAATTGTGTGCAGAAAGACTACAAATAAATCAGTCTTGCATGAATCTGGGGACATAGATTTGGCTATTCGTTCTAGCACATTGTCTTGTTTTCTAACTACATCTCACACAGAGATGAAGTTCCTGTGTTATTTGTGCTGTACTGATGAATACGTAGACATGAGGCTATACTTTTTAGAGCACACAGATGAAATACAAACAATCACATGCTGTTCCTCAAGCACTGATAAAAAGATGTAGAGAAATGAATCCATTTACCTGATGTTGTAGAAAAACAAAACATTTTAGACTTTGTTACTTCTTTGATGTGAGGAAAAATACAGATTTAAATTTCTGTCTGCTTTATATTCAGCAAAGTCTCTCTGCTGAATCTACTTCGTTCCTTGGCCACATTTCAATCTCTTCCATCTTCTCATGTGCTATCTTAAAATTGTGAAAGTACCTATATTTTATTCCCAGGTATATTTCTTGCTGAATTTAGTTGAATTCTATGCAGGACAAAGTAAAATGCAAACTATTTGGTGATAACTCTGCATCACCAGGGAGAAACTTATTACCATGGTCTCTTGACACTTCTCCAAGAAACTTGTTCTGTCTTGGTCAATTCCATATATAAAAGAAATGATCAGTGATTTAGAAAATGATTAAATGATCAGTAATCTGGAAGACATGCTTACTTTTAAGGCAGTTAACAAGTAAACCATGTCTGAGATTGTTTTTTAAGATTGGCCTGTGTGGTTTCTGTTTTGTTTTGTTTTGTTTTTCCTTAAAGAAAGCAGTTTGCTGTGGGAGATCAAACTATCCCCTTCACAATGACCTATGAAAGAATCTTAAATTCCCTGATCAAATAGAGTAATATGATTAATAGGTTAGATTAACAGAACAAAGAGATAACAGAAATGTTCAGAAAAAATTTAGAATTAGTTTACAAATAAAAATCTGATGTTGCCATATATTCACGTGAAAAATGCTTAGAAAAAGTTTCATCTGAAGGACGTGCAAATGATCTCTGAAGATGCCTTAACAAATCTTGCATTTCACTGAATTTTACAATACATTTCCAATCAGTGTCCATTGTTGCAAAGCAACAGTTCATGAAGTCAAAGGTAGGCTTGTGTTGTCTTTACACAGCACAGCCTTTCCAGAAGGGGATCACAACATAAAACTCCTGGTCAGGTAGCCCACAGGATGCCAAAAGTCACTTTGGCTTTTCTTAGATTCTGGTAGCACTACAGCAACAACTCTTAGAAATATATTTTTCAAAAGAGATTCAAGATTAGTGATAAAAGTTCCAAATTAAAATAGAAGAAATCTTTTTTATTTTTAATAATGGATCAATTAATGAGGATCACAAATTAGGAGAATTTTCAGTCAATGTATAGTTGATTCCTTTGAAGGCTTAGCCTGCTTTTCATTCTCTGAGCAACCACGTGTGTATGTATATACACACACACAGAGAAGAATTTGCCAAAAGCATCATACAGAGAAAGACTTCACAAACATCTTCAAAAGAACTTACATTTAAGACATTTATTTATAAAGGTTTCCATTGCTCAACACAGCAGATGCCAGAGATGGGAACCTTCTCCCTTGGAGAGCAGAAAATGAGGAATGAGCTACATTCAGAGTCCAAGTTTTTGAAGTTTAGTTACTCTTATTTAATGAGTTGGGTTTCTTTTTTTTTTTATTCCCTAGAAACAGTATTTTCCTGCTGTTGCAATTTTGCTCTATCATTTCATCAGGAAATTATTCATTTAACCTATTTCATGAGGTAATTCTCAAGAATTTTCAATTGATCTAAATAATCTCTCTTTACATATCCTTTTATATTTCTCTTTATTTTAACTGAAATTCTATGTTCCATGACAAGCTTCTTACACAGGGAAGAATTCATAATGGAAGTGACAATACTTATGGATATAATTCCTTTTCTCTAAATGTCTGCAAAGGAGGAACTCCAGTGCTACAAAATGCAAGACTGAATTTTGGGAAAAATTAACACTTTTGTGGCTCTCTCATAGATGGTGTGACACTCATTGTAGTAATAAAATATATCCTTTATCTTTTAAAACTCTGTCAGAGACACCTTGTTCACCTCCATCTCCCAGAAGCAGTAGGTGAGATCTTGTTCTCACAGAAATGATTGGAAAGCTCTGATTAACTTTAACAGGGACAGAACTCTCCCCACTGTGGATAAACAGCAAGCAGGGCCCTTTGCAAGGTCCCAGCCTGCCTGTTAACTGCACAGCAGCCTCTCTGGCATTCCCAGCCCTGCGACTCTGAAGGATGATGCGGCTCCTGTGCTGGGAAGGCCAGGCAGGTTCAGGCTGGAAGAAAGAAGGAAGGAGAGCAGAGTAACAAAGAATAGACATAGGAGGAATTCAGGTGTTTTGTACTTCTCTAAAATTCAAATTGACTGTCTATATGATGGGGAAATCAGTCTCAACCTCACTCAAGCCTTAATTAATGTTTATGAAGCTAACTATGATCTTCAGATGAAAGGCTTTTCAAAATGACAAGGGATTTGTATAACTCACAGAGCGATAGAAGCTTGCACTTCTGTAATACCAGCTCTAAAACCACAGGTCAGAAGTTGATCCGGGAATAACTTCATTTCCCATTCACAACTAAACAGGAAAATGTATTTTGGCAGGAGCATGTCCCTTCTCCAAAGTCCCGTTCTCAGGCTGCTCTCACCATCACCCCTCTGCCCACGCAGCTCAGCATCACTACCCTGAGTGACAGCAGCAAGACTGCAAGTAAAATCAGGCCTTATTGTCCATCTTGAACATTTTTTACAGTTTTGTTTAGCGGTATCAGTCTTTATCTGGCACAAAGTGCAAACCATGGAACACATCCATCACAGCAGCTTCTCCCTGCACAAAACAATCTGTTTTCAGCTGTTGCTTTGTGGCGCAGGACTAAGTTCCAGGTACTTTAAATCTCTTTTATTGAATAAGCCTGTGTTGCTATGATTTAGCCAGGGTGTATTACTGCATGTGAATGATAAACTGTAGTTCATGACCTGAGTCTAATGGTTACTTTATCAGTTGCAGTGGACAATTAAGTGACTGAGTAGTGCAACTGACGGTGAAGAACAGATTTTGCCTCCGAGCTGCTTTCAGGAGTTAGATTTCGCTGTATCATGTTCAGAAAGGTCAGAGCTCTGGCCAGATGACCAGTATAGCCGTGCAGATGGCACTGTATGTCACCTGGCCACTCTGGGCCTCTGCAACCTGCTGCAGAGGGCTGGGGTTCAGGGAAAGGTTATGGCCATATGCAACTGCAGCACATTGCCAGCTCATGAGGAAAACAGCCTTTTTTGCACAGGAGACGAAAAATCAGTTCAGCAGCTATGTCCACAACATCACAGCAGATCATGACCATTTTCAGCTGCTATAGAAGCAAAGGCAGAACTTTTGAATCCCTAATTGTGATGACCTTGCAAAATGTGACGGAAATATTAATAAAAATATTTATATAACAAACAACAACACTCTCTTCCACTGTGATATCATTGCCCTCCTTTTTCCTTCTTTAAGCATTCAAAATATTAAGGTTCAAATTGAAATGGTCAAACTAAGAAAGCATGTTTGCACTACAAGGGCCTGGTTAATACACAGAGTTCTGGATTTTCATGTCCAAAGCAAGTCACAGAAAAGCCTTGGCCTTAAGCCTCAGCGCTCTTTTTCCTTAGGAATTACCTAAACTGTATTCATGGCTCAGCTACAGCGTAAGTTTTGCAAATAAAAGCTGATGTGTGGACAGTGAAAAGAAAAAAAGGAAGCCTGTTATAACTGTCTTGGCTTCCATGAAAGTTTGGTGCAGTGTAGCCTATTTCATTCTGAGGAGCGATTAAGGTGTTCTCTAACCAAATGGAAAAGTTACTCTTGGCTGTGATGGTTTCTACAAAGAGCATGAAGAGGAGACAAGATCATCTTTTGGAAGTTTTCTATACTGTAACTTCTTATACTGTTCATTATCGTATTCCAGATGATTTAGATCTCACAGTGTTTGGATGGAGAAAACAATCTGAATTAAAAAGAAATGAAAAGAGGAAAAAAGGACTGTTGCAGCTAAAATAGATGATTCAGAAGCATGCTTTTGATGCAGCAGAAGTGCGGAACCAATAACATTTACTGATGCTAGTCAGACTAGGCAACCAACAAAATCCAATTCTTTGTGATGAACAAAGATGGAGAATTGTTACTTCTAATAGCAAAATAAAACTTTCTAAAATACAGCTCAGATTGACTAACAATGTCAATGTGGACCTGGTTTGAAAAGCTTAGGCTTTAATTTTTTCTGTTTAATCCTTTCTATGCATTTTAAAAAACAAACAAAAAACCCCCAAAACCAAACCAAACCAAACAAAAAAAAAAAAAGAAAGAAAAGATTCAATGAAGCAATATATTTTTGGAATTTGGTAAAATAAATTAATTATTCTAAACTGCACTTTTTCCAAGATGAAAGATGCTACTTACCAAGGCTACGCCTTCCTCCTCTAATGAACAGCTTATTTTTTCAGGATTTTAGATTGGAGGTCAAAGGAACAATGCAAATTATCAACATAGGATTCAGTTCTGTGTTCCTCAAGTCAAGCAACAAAACCAACTGAAATTTTCAGGAGTTTTGGTCTATAAAAGCAAGGCCACAGACAACCCAAATAAGCCTAAAAATTATCATTTCTTAGGCTCTTTTGATGCTATCAATGCACCTCCTACTAGATAACTACTTCTGGTTCCCTCATTCATGATGAAGATCCGTTTGCTCAAGTTTCAAGTCTTGCTTTCAGCGAGACAGTTTGCTCTGGAAGACATACTTGTTGTCATGACTTTGTAAGTTAGAAAAACTACTTTCACATTTTACAGCAAGCCGTGGTTGTTCTCAATTGAATGCATGGAGTATGGTGACATCTATAGGAGGCTCCAAGTCTCTACATTTAAGTCGCCTTGCCCATGCTATCGTGTGCGTGTGCATATATAATATATATATTACATATATACACACACACCTCAGAGATCATTGTGATAATTTATATGAAATATCAGAAAGTAAATTAATCATCAAGATTTTAACTTAGTTACTGTCTCTCCAGCGAGTTAAAGAGAAATAGAATGCATTCTGTAAAATAAATGCTTTCAAATGCAGCTGGGAAAGCTGAAGGGAGCAGGAACAATTGCTATGGTAACCATGTTATGGGATTAAAAAAATCATGAAAAGTAGGAAGACAGTGAGAGAAAGAGCATGGAACCAAATTTGTAATAGTAAATGAATGTTGGAATCACCACTGAAACTTCTGTATCAAACATTGTTTACTCCAGTAATTAATAAAGTCATAAACATAAAACAAAACCCAGCAAATTATCTGACAGAATCTGACGCGCAGACAGCACATTGCTCCTTTCTCTACGTGCACTGCTCAACACAATAATGTCCCACTGCAGCAAACAAAGCATCAAAAGCTGAAGGAGAGAATGTCCCAAACATTCCCCTTCCCAGAAGCAGTCTGGTCGGAAATATGAAAGGTGGTGTGACCCTCAAACCTCACGGACCAGGGTAAGTAACTGGCAGACCCTGGCTTATGCAATTGTGCGATAATGCTCCTCCAAGCACCGGCTGAATGGCCCTGAGGGTTTCCTTAAGCTAACAGGACTCTGGCACTTGGTGATGGCCTCAAGAATTTTTCATTCAAGGGTCAATACATTTATTCTGTATTTTCACTTGTATAATTGAATATGGAAAGTTTTTAATTTTAGGATAAAAATACAGATACTTTTATTCTGCTTAAATAAGATAATCATGTTTATCCCTGAGAAATACTTTTGTTTCTGGTTATATCTTCGTCTTTAGTTAATATTTTTCAATTTTTCAAATTTAGGTGGACTGCTTCCAAATAGCTTTAAATGGCTGAAGAAATTTTCCATACAAATTCTTGGTTCTGACTGCCAAAATTAATCTTGATGTAAAAAGAAAACCACGGACAAAGGTTTTTAAGTTCTATGTAAAGAACTTTCATCATAGAAATACAAGATGTAACAGTTTTCAGAATTTTTTATTTAAATAAACAGTGGTAAAAAAAGCTGAAATAGGGTTAAGCATGGGCAAAAAGAAAAATCAAGGCAAAAAATTCTCTTGGTCTGGAAAATTTCATCCAACACTTCATCTCCAAAGCAAGAGTGGAACTGGGACACAGTTTATTCCTTTAAAAGTAGGATCCTCCATGTCTCCTGGTATTCGGTGTCCATCTGTCTCAAAGCAGGTTGCAGTGAGGGTACTTAATTGTGGTCTCACTACTACAAATATGAATACTTTTTTTTCAATTCTTCCTACTCAAATGAAGCCCTAGTCATACCTTCACCAATTTTCTCCACTCCTTTTCATTTTGGAGCTTCCCAAATTTCTACTCAAATGATCTCTCTAAGCCCCAGATTTATCCTCCATTGTCTGATACATAAAATAGCAAAGACATCCTTCAGACCTCTGCAAAACTGCATGCTTACAGTAACTCCTCTCCAAGCACACCTCATACATGAGGTACATCACCGTCATTTCTGTCATACTGTGGCACCTCTTAAACTACTATTTCTACCTTCCCCCTTCAGAGGTCAGTGCTACATATAACAGGGGTGCATGAGGCAACAGACAAGGAAGATAATAAACATAATTTTTGTTCAAAAAAAAAAGAGAATGGTTCAGATATCTACAAGCCAGAAATTGATGTGAAAGACTGAGACATATTGGAGAATCTCAGAAATATTTCCTTTTGATGAGAGCACTTGTTTCTTCACTGGACTAGCAGATTTCGCAAAACCAAAATTTTAGTAGGCTTTGTTCTCTTTTAATACTAACTAATAAAGTGGTAAAGACCTGAAATTCTCACCTCAGGGAAATTCTACATTTCAGTCAGGCTTGGAATTAAAACATTCCTACATTTCCCCCGTTAAAAAAAAAATCATTTCAGTTAATTTGAAAACCTTTTTACTTTAATTTTTTTTTTTTTTTTAAATCCAACTCAGCACTCTAAGTTTCTAACTTTTCTTGGTTGACAGCTAAAACGAAAAAAAGACACGATGAGAATTGGAACTCTCTGCAGTGACTGAGTGGATCCTGAGTGGCTGCAGCTTACTTCCTACCAAAGGTTTCAAAGTAAGCTGACAAAAGTTTGATTTAATCAAGTCAGTGTGCTCTGACAGAAGAATCTCCTGTGATACACCCTGACACACCAGGGAAATTCTGTCTCACTGAAATTACTGTCACATGGGTCCTCAGCTGGTTGGAAAAGCTTCAATTAAAATGTTATCATCACTGCATCTACGCTGTCTCTACCACTGCAAGGAATCCTTGCAAATAACACTCAGCAAATACTCACTGAAGGAAACACCAACAGGACAAGCTGTCGGTACCTGGAGGATGTAACTAGAATAAAAGAACATGTTGATAAATTGAAGAAATTATTCAAAATGCATAAGATAATTCAGTAAAGATTGATGCAAAATGCTGCACTGAAGAAAAATAAATGGAATGACTGCAGCAGACCACAAAATGAATAGAGATCCAGAAAGAAAATGTAATTTGGAGAAGGATTAGTCAGACTGCAAGAAACAAGATAGAGTGGGTGATTATTCAAATCTATTCAGCTCTGGGAGGTCACAGCTGGAATCCTGTGCTGAGTTTAGGACACTACACTTGAAAGAAAATGTAAGGAGGGTACAGGTAATCCACAAGAAAACAGTAACAATAGGTGGTTTAGAGGAATGGCTGAAAGGATTAGCTTTGATTACTCAAGGTGTGATAGAAGGGCTTGTAACAGCCATCTTCAGGTAAACAAAGTAGTGTTGAGAATGATGGCTTAATGAGATTAATTTGCAGATATATTAGTTAGTGTGCAACATTAAATTCAACTTACACAGACATGAACAACCTGTTTTTAACATGCTTGTTATGGGAGCTATAAAAGAATGTTATAAAATTATCTGTGAGCAGTGACCCTCAAGTATCCTAGCTCATCTCAAGAAGAGCAGTAGATTAGCTAATGTCTCCTGTTTACTTGAAACAAAATTTCTTTGATTTCTGTGAGTTTTCAGCACACTACACTGCTATTGGTTATTGCATGTCATATTGCATGCAATGAATCACATTTGTGTAGCAAAAGAAGCAGCAGTCTCTATATAACTGCATCTTACTGAGCAGCTAGACCTGTTCAACAAAAAGCTCCATCATTAAATATCCTGACAGCAATAAGACTGATGTTTGTTAAATGAGCAAGAGCTGAAGTTTCTGGCCATAAGTCTATACCAGGCTGATTTTCTTTTGTCTTAGGATCTGTGCTCAAGCAATACCATGAGACAGGAAATGGACTAGTAATAGACAAAAGCATTTTTGCTCTGAAGAAGATCTCAGCTTACTGCTTGTATGAAAATGCTTTGTTAGGCTGCATAGACTGCTGTTCTTTTTGCAGTCTATTTAGTAGGCAAAATACCATATTGGAGATCACTTACAAATTAATTTCCCCTCTTTCAGCCTACATCTATATTCAAATTCTGGAACTGCTCATGAAACTAGTCTACCCAGCCTATCACAAAAAGGGGGCGTTTTAGCTTCTGCTTCACTGGACTCACGGCTTTACCGCAGGGAAGTCAAAGGAAGCAGGCGGGAGTGGAGTGAACATATCTTACATCAACTACTGAGTCCCCATCTCTGCTATTCAAATATGTTCCCACTCCTCAGACATCCAATTTTCTTTTGTCCATTACGCACCTAAGCCTTTTTCTCTGAGAAATTATTTTCTACCCCATATCTTTACTCTGTTGAGGTTCTTGGAAGACTTGATTTAAAAGGAAGAAGACAAACTACATTTTAATACATAAATGAAGCAGTCACTGCAAGAAAGATATAGAAGTATTTAATTTTCTACTACAAAATAAAATAAAAGAAAATTGCACAATGTGCAACTGTTTTAAGGTTCCTGTTATTAAAAGGAAATGCAACTAAATCCCATGGCAATAAATACCATGTGAGTGGTAGTCGCTATGGTAACTTATTAAGTAGAAAAAAAACCTAAAGGAAATACACTTTGTTGGTATGTAAGTTAAGGATGCCTCAGGGCAGCCTAAAGAACATCGATGGGCCAGCAAAAAAGTATTTAAAAAATTGAAAACAGGTGAAACACGATGATATCAAAACACATATATTTTAGATTTACGCTTTTAAATAAGAGAAGGGGGTATAGGATAGAGCAGCTGCCCAGCCCACTGTGGGTTTCAATTATTACAAAAGAAATCTAGGTTTAAGTCTCTTTAGAAGAGTTTGGGAATGAACAAACTACAATATCTTGCTTTTCCCTGAAGCTAAACTGGCATTAAGGTACCAGTAAAGTGGAATTCACTTTCTTGGTGTAGGGCCTTATTAAAGCACCGTGACTTTTCACGTCCAACCTACATCCCTCAGGTCCCCCACCCCAAAATCCTCGCTGACAAATTCGGCAAGAAAGAATTCTCTGCTTCCACAACGAAAAGACCTCACAGAAATTCTGTCATAGCCTATTATACCTGCAGAAGATACATATGTATTATTAAAGTAGCCAGCCACTGGATGTCATTGTTATTCCACAGAAACATAACGAAGAAAAATCTCTTCAACTGCAAAAATCTTTCAAGCCGCTAAAAATGAGAGGTAACATACAACCTCGCTTCAAGCATGTACTGTTCAAGCTAGTCTCAGCATCCTGCTTCCAAACACAGTTTAACTATTTTTAAATGGATGAATAAGCCGTGTGTCCTATATATGGGATTTAAAATAGCTGGTTAAACATCACATGAATGTAGAGTCAGTGGGTCCTGTATATCATCTGTGTGTCAAAGCCTTTTCACTTAATTTTATAAAGCATTTTGCTTCGATTTGGATTTGAAGTGTTTGGAAGTGCATATACTCGCGGCAGAGAATTTCTGCCCCATTTTGGGATGCAGAAAAGAATCATTTTTGCCCATGCTTATAGATGTTGGCTTGCTATGTCTGCTACATCTCCATCTCTATGCCCAAGACTGAGAATGCATATTTCTCACCCCATTTTCAGAAAGGATTCTCAGCACATTAGTTGGAATTACTCATTATTTTAGCTCATATGTCCTTTCAGAGTGTGAACAAAACCAGCAGCCCTAAATTTGTATGGCTGTGTGTAGATCTGGATTTCCATCCCTGTCCTGCACTGCCAGCATTTGGCAGCAAATGGCTTTTTTGCAGTATAATGTTGAAAACTCCTTATCCTGATGAACTGGGATCTAGCCAGCTAGATTTCTGCACCATCCTCCACCACTCCCAGGATAAGTCTGTGCAATGCTCAGTGGCTCAAGGTATTATCAAAGCCAGACACAGAACCATGCAGGTGAAGAGAGGTTTGGGAATCAGTGCTTGTTCCACTGACTAGTACTGCAGACACTAGTTACCATCTTCACACATCTCCAGTTACAGCACCGCACACTACAGCTTGCAGCCATGCACTGCACTGAAAAGGCACCTCGAAGTCACACTTTTTACAAGGTTAGACTGGCTTCCTATTAGACCTGAGCCTATTTGTATCCTATATCTCACTGCCTAGCCTGATTCTGTCACGTGTCCAACACTTAAACTGGTCTCAGTGTCATGCTATCCTGCTTAGAGTTGTAAGTTGGCTCAAATCATCGAGAGATGGACTGAAATGAAAAGGGAATTAAGTCTGGAATGAGTGAGCCCTTACTCTTTTCAAGTTTCTCTATGGGATCTTTAGGTTCAACTCAGGACTCTCTTTCTCATGGCACTTAGAAGATGGCATTAAGGATCTGCTTCCTGGTCCTTTTCTGTACCAGTAGTGTCTCCTTGAGAGGTATCAGAGGGGATGTAAGGAATCTTTAGGTCAAAGAGCAGGTACCCTCTTCAGCTGCTTGTCTAGTAACTAAGCAGCTGCTGACAAATCCCTGCAACTGGTGGTGTAAACTCCCACAGAAGTTGCACAGAGAGTAGTCCATTAACCCTTGGCTTTTTTCCTTGCTCATTCTAGTACTCGGAAGGGTAACTTAGAGGCAGATGTGAAAGCTAGGAAGTTGTTCAGTTTCCTCTTTTAGAAGGAAGTGTTTTGCACTGTGGGCAGTCAGATCTTTTAAGTCTTTCTCACAGCCACAGGCAACACCACAAGAAACTCGCTGGGTGGTTAAGTAACTTGGTTTACTAGGGCTTGCGTCTCAGCTAGATCTAACAGACATATGTTCAGTTAAGCCCACTCAAATTTTCCTGCAATAAAAGCAGGCTTGGGTAGGAGAAAATGAGTCTGAAGGCTAGGATGCATTTGGAAACTGGCAAGAAAGGGTTGATATCAGTAAGTTAGTACTCAGCTTCGTGAATAAAAATAGGAGATAAAGAGAAATTTCATGCCTGAGAGGTAAGAGGTTAAAGGACGAGTTTCTCAAAAATCAGCAGGAAAAATCTATACAAGAAAAGTAAGAACACACATTATGTTCTCATACCCACATAGATGAACTACGGCTGACCCAGTCCTAGTAACTCAACCAAATTTGAGGGATATGATTAATCTAAAATCACACCGAAAAAATTAGTAGATCATGAGCTCCTTTCTAGTGACTTAGATTTGGATCCAGGGAAAGTGTGGCACGTTAGCAGCCCTGTAGAAGTCAATAAAAATTTACCCTCAAGTCACTTCTCATGTTAATCAGTGGCATTTATCCTTGCACTCATGCATCAATGTTTTTTTGGTGCATGTGTAGGCTGGAACTTCTTTTTCCACTGTACTTACTTGTTGCCACTATAGACCTGACCTGCAATCTGCAGTATGTGAGGAAAAGGTTTTGTTCCCCCTGATATGTATCCAGTGGAAGAAGACTGAAAAAACAAATAAATTGCTGGATATATCCAAGGTAATTGGCACCGAAAGGAGGTGTCTTTAGCTTCTCTTTCAATTAATAGAAAACAACACCTCAGGGAATTTCTATTACCATTGGAGGAAACAAATAAACAAACAAAAAACCTTAAAAAAAATGAGCGGTAAGATGTTATTATATGAGCTGCTTCCAGAACGAGATGAAAGGATCTGCTTGGATGACTTTTAAGGCCTTCAGTTTTGGCAGCATTTTCTCCCTCTGAATCAAATGACTTCATAAAGAAACGAGAACTTGAATTTATGCTATCTCAAAAACGTATAAAACAGTTCCCCCCTAAAGATACATGGGCCATTAAATTAAACTATGCAGTGTACTGTGAGGCTTTGAGATAAGAGTCAGGTTTGCTATTCAGAAGTAAGAGACCACTCCTGACACGTGTAATGAAATCTGGGTACTCTATCGAATCATCATCTGGTGTTTTATCTAGTAATTTAGGATATTCTGGCCATTAAATTAAGTCATTGCTACTGGAGGCCACCATACAATGTAATGACTTTTGGAAGGTTATAGATCTTCATTTGAAAATGATTTTCTGTTTTGTTCCCACTACTGATAATGCATTTTGACTTCATAGTCTCTTCCAGTGAAATTCATCTTCTACTTTCTAGGCTGCGTGCATGTCCTATATCCATCCTTACTCCCCGGAACTCATACAGAGATACACAATTTACCCAAGCCGTAAAGTGACTAAAATCCTGATGTCAAATACTACAGCTGAGCAGGAGCAGAAGTGAATTGCTGCAGCTGCTAGATGAAGTGTTCATAAATAAGTGATAAATATCTACATGACTGAATAAATACACCAATGTATGCTGGATGTTCTCAACCTATAGCCTCAAATTGCAGAGCCAGTTTCCAGTTTTGATAGTGACTTCCCTGTGCTGTTTTGAACTACTCACTCTTTTTAGCTCGATTCTCTACCTGTGAATAAGCAATGGAGTTTGATATCTACTTTCCTCCTGCATCTTGTGAATTCCTCAGGGCAGGGATATTTCTGGTGGTTCAAGACACACAGGCACTAAAGTGCAGAACAAACCAGAGACCTCTGTCACATAAGTAACAGACAGTTACTCTTGTCACAGGATATGGACTCAGATTTCCCAACTCAGCAGATTTCCCTCCACCTTTGCATATATCCTTAGTGGGCAACATAAAGTATAGGTCTATATTTGCCACTGGGAGGTTCTCCTGCACTTTGGAGACAACATAACCACATCTGGTACCACTATGGAGGAAGGAGAAGGCGGCGATGGGCAGCCTCAAAGGGTTTGCCCACCCTGTGAGCAAACATCCCATGGAAGAGGTGCTCACAGAGAGAGCGACCAGGAGCTGGAACACACAGCCAAAAACAGCAAAGCTTGAACCCGCATCAGTGCCCTGCATGTTTGCACAAGCAATGGTGGTGAGGTCCAGAAGCACTGAGTAAACAATACCAGCCCTGTACCTTCAACAGATTAACTTGTACTCCAGCCACTTACATTCCTTGAGTTTGCCTTTGTCAAGGCATTCAATTTCCCTGTTTTTCTGGATTTCACACAGGATCTGGCCTGTCCTAGGGAAAGCATCTAATAATTTTTAGTTGTCCACATGGATGCTTCATTATCAGCTGCTTCATCCTTTCCTACTGTAAAGAAAGTTCATACCACATTGTCTGTAAAAGGCTCATTCAGCAAAATGTTCTTTTGGTATTTATTTACTGCCATTTCCTATGCTACAACTTTCACACAGAGAACTGCAAAGCAGAAAGTTAGACCCAAGCCCATCAGCCCCAAAAAGAAAAGACTTTCTAATTCATTTCTTGCTCTAGAAAATACTCATATACTGTGTATTTGAAAAATGACAACTGAAATCTCTGGTGAAAAAACCTCATGAATTTGTGTTTTTTTGGTTTTGGTTCTTAGATTTTGTCTGTTTGTTTTATTTTCTTTTTATCTGACTTCTAACTGGTCAGACTAGAAATAATCGGAATTTGGCATATTTCAGCAAGCAGACAGGCAGTCCCTCATGGAAGTCGCTGCTTGATTTAGCACTATTCCCTTTAAAAATGCAGTTTCGGGAGGTCTTTAGGCTGATTTAATTGGCAAAAATGAATTAAATTTTAATAGGCAAAAATGAATCAAATTAAATTTGAAATTGGGTTGTGGCACTCCAGAAAGACAGTTCCATACAAAAACCCTAAAATAGCACATAGTAAAGTGCAACAATTATTTATCACTCTCTCCCTGTCACACACACATGTGCTTTGGCATTGGCAGTGGTTGGTGGTTCATATGTGGTGCCTTCACATTTGGCTGTAGGAGAACTTACTATTTAATTTGCACTAGAAATTGTAAAATTGGATGTTATCTTTTTTTCCAAGGAATGTACGTGATTTATGAACAGAAATTATTGAAAGGCTCATAGGATTATATCACATAGATTACATTGGAAATGTCACCTTCTTTGACAATTATATTAATATTTTATCCTGAAAGAGACAATTATACATTATTTATACTTAATTAGTCTAATTTGTTTAAATATAATAGATTTAATCTTTCAGAAAGTATGGTTAGGCTTAAAGAAGTCATTCTCTACTTTCAAATTCCTTGGTACTTTCACCTTCTGATATTTTTGTGTAATTCTTAAGCCAGAAATTCGGCAGGTTTTCTAGGTGTACAAACCATAATTTGAATTAGAAGAATTACTACTTGTTGCAGGCCTATGGCAAGGTGGTCAAGAAAGCAAAAATACTGAAAAAAAACATGTATATTCAGTTAGAACCTTTAGGAAATTAAACTGTGGAGTTTTCTAAATAGCGCTGCAGATTTCCATATCCACGTTGGTGACGGGCTGAAGGGTTAAAGACGAAATGTAACTGGCAAACAGGCTCTGGCTTTTCCAAAGCTGCTGCCGCCTTTCCGCAGTGCCACTAGATGGCATCAAATATCCTTTATTTTGTGCAAGGGCTGTTTACACCTCGTGTGCAGTGCTGGGTCAGTGTTCTTTTGACCATAGCTATGGGCTTAGATTTAGGTTTCTAGCTAGCTGATTTTATTATAACATTTTCTCGTGCTGGTCACAAATTTTACTTTGTAAGTGGAAAAAATTTTTGAGTTATCCTCCAGATACGCTTGTATTTTACCTACTTTTCTCAGCAGAGTGACTACTTTTGAATTCACAAAACTTTTGAGAATTAGGGAGCCTTTAAAAGAGAAACAGATCCCCACTACTTAGACTGAATACCATTGCACTGAAAAAATTACTCTACATTTACCCTCGTGTTTAATTCTGTAACTGTTTCAGGATACACCTCCTCCATAATGAAAATGTCAAGTTCCTTAAAATAAACTATCTTTAAAGTGTCTGCTTTCTCTACTATTTATTTATGCATTTGATCAACCTGATTTACAAAATAGGTGCGCTCAAACCTCACCAATTATCCTAGGGCGTATCTGGGGTGGAGGGGTAGAGAGTACCAACAAAAAAACCCTCAACAAAACAAAACAAAACAAAACAAAACAAAACAAAACAAAACAAAACAAACAAAACCACAACCCCCACCATAGTCAATTAAATCACTAGAGGTGCAGGAACTTATAAAAAATTATGCATAAATGTGTGGAAAAACTTAAATTAACATATTTAATTTTAAATAAACCAATATTCTCTTGGAATTAGTCTTTTCTGTAATTAGGAAGAGGGGTGTATCTACACTGAGAAATGGACTTTTAAATGTCCCTTCCCAAATTATTCTATGACTGGGTGCTAACCCTTTGAACACGTTAGTTCGTAAGCAGCAGAGCACCACCACTCTGCCATCAGCATGAGTCTCCAAAGCCATTATCTCTACTAACACAGCCTTTAGGCTTGTAGCTTCAGAGTTAGCTTGTTTGAAATGGGGCACTACACCCTGGGAAGCTCTGTATTAGATACACTGGAAGAGCTGGTACAAATGGTCTCTAGAGAAACTGGTGACTTTAACCACTCGTATAACTGATGGAGATAACTATTCTTGCAAATTGGTAAGTTTGAACAAAGCTGTATTCTTCAAACCTCAGAGAGCAGTGGCAGAGGCAGCTTGAGACCTGCAGTGCTATGCAGGCTGCAGAAGGGCTCAGAGCTCCAGAGAACGCTATGTGCATACGCCTGTGTTTGTCTGGAGAGGAGCCACTCGTGCAAACACCTGATCAAAGACGCCCTGAGTGGGGCTGTGTAGTCTACATGAAGGAACCTCTGCACCTTGGTAGGGTTGATCCATTCTGCAGCATCAAGCCTGGAAACTTTGCCCATTGATCATGCAGAATTGACTCCATCTGAACACAAATTCCTACTTTTATTATTTTGATAAATTTCCCTTCCCTTCTCTATTTAATCTGGAGAGATGCAAATACTGGAGTGCCTCCATAAACAACTGTCAATAAAAATATTTTCCCTGTCTTCTTATTTAGTTATGAAAGAAATAGCTTAACTACTTTATAAAGTTTGATTCTACTACAGCCTCTACCTATTAGGTTAATTGAGACCATGAACTGATTGGAACACATCCTTTCAAGTGTCCTTTCAAGTCAAGAGAGTTTTGTGCTAAACAAATGTAAGTCTCAGCAGGAGGAGGACTCAGGGATTCAGAAGGTGAGAAGGATCACTTCTCTTATTCCCTATTCCTATTCCCTTCAAAAAATGGGCAAAATCAGGATTGTGACCAAATATAAATGCCACAGGAAATTTCCTCATAAAGTCTCCCAACAACAAAGCATGCCTAAGTAACAATTGCACTTGTGCTACCTCTTATCATCCTGCTATTAAAGGAAAGTCTTCCTGTGAGTTTGTTCTTAAACCATTCCTCTCTCTTAGTTGTTACAATTTATTGCTGCAGCTTGGAAAACCTTTAGTAACCTCCTGTTTTCACATTATCCTGAAAGTGTTTTGCAGCGTATCAAACTGATACTGCCATTCTCCTAAGACTAGGTTTTCACTGTAAAACAAATATACTAAAGAAAATTTAAAAGTCAGTGGATCTAAAGATATCTAGCACCGTGTTTAAACCTAATCTACCATTATTCACCAGCATAAAAGGTAACACCTATCTTCGCCCAGCCTCTAGGGAAGAAAGTGGTATTTCTAGAATAGGGAATCAAAAATTATTGTCTTCCCTTTTTGAGCTTTAGAATTCTTATCAGAACCAACTGGCCATCTTCATTCTCTGGCTTATTGTCCAGAAAAGGTTGTCAAGATAATGTTATATATAGATGTACAAACACCTTTTCTTTAATTGCCTTATTTCAGCCAATGTATATGATGAGTACATGGCCTGGAGACACTCACTTTCACCCTTAAAATCTTATCACTCTTTCAAGCACGTGGTACTTAAGAAAAAGTGTCTTCCCTCTCCTGACATCCACCAATTCCACCATAATTCTGGTTCAGCTGACTCACACTTAGTGTCCTGCCCCATTTGCAGAACTTATACTTTCTGCTTAGCCTCATTAATTTATTTACTTTTGCATTTTCTTTCATTACATGAAAGTACCTTCGAGTTCTGAGTTTTGCAGTTCAGATTTCAGATTTTTTTTACCCATTTCTTTTGCATGTTCTTTTCTAAATATCTATCATTGCCTGCCTTAGGTCCTCTGAGTAAGCTGTTGTGGCATCTTTTATCTTTCACGATTACAAATGACTTCGTTTGACTGCTTTCTTGAAAACTACACACAGCATGAACACACACACAAAAACAAAGCAGTCATAGAAAAGTGCCAGAGGAAAAGTACCACAAGTCATAGAATTGCACCTAAAAAGCAGGTATCAGCAAAGAAGTTAAAGTTTAATTAGACCTCATTTCAAACCAGCATCTTTTCTCTGTGCAGCACTGAACGTAGAAACAGCTTGGAGCTCAAACTGGATTTTAACTTCTTCCTGTAAACAGCCAAATTCAAAACCAAGATGATATTTGATGTATTCCTTTTTTTCTCTTTATACGCTGATCTTGCTCTTCATTTCATAGTTTTGACTAAAACCAAGGAACATTGTGCCACAAAAATGTGTCTCCCAATCACTATTAGGTTGTTGTGCTTTGGTTTTCTTTTTGTGAAACATCTTTATAAATCCTTGGCAATGCAAGGACTAAGGATCTGTGTCATCTATTCAAAGCACCTGATAAAGAAATATTAATATGAAGGCTCCTCCTCCTTGAGAGGACCCAGAAAATACAGCCTTTCTGCATCATTTTTGCTCTTTGCTTCAATTTCAGCTCTACCAGTGAAACATACACTATTTCCTCTCATCTTTTCGAGTATAACTTCTGCCTTCAATGAACTAAAGACTTGCTGACATTTGCTGTCACGAGTACAGCACCAAGTACACTGATGATCTCAGCTGTGGCCTGCAGTTCAAATAATAATAGTAGTAGCTATGACAATGTTAGCATATGACCAAGAACAAAGACATCCCACAAAACACACAAGCCAGATTGGGGGAACATGCCAAAGAACAGTAAACGCTAACTCAGAAAGAGACAATTCATTATTCACTTTGTCATTCAAATATTTCCAAAAAATTAATGACGTTTGCCAAACATATGTCTAGCATTTCCCTAAGATAGCAAGCTTATGGACAGTAGGAATTCGAATGACTCATATGCTATGATGCGACTGCTTAACCTGGCTTATTAAATCAGCTCTCCTAAGTGCCCGGTACAATGACTATCAAATATCAAAGCATAGGAAATAGGGTCCTATTTCTTTCATTGGTGTGTGCACAAGCAGAAAGCAAATTAATTGGAATTCATGCAACTCACCTAAGACTTATTTCTTACAGAATCTCTGCTGAGGATACCTTTAAGTGCAGCACTCAGTTCAGTAATACTTCATTGCTATGACAAAACACAGAGCCGTTACCAGAGTGAAGAGCCAGAACCTTCAAAAATAAAACCAAAAAAGAAGCTCTCGGGATAGAGCACTTTAATCTCTATATCAGATTATTCAGCAGGCGGCCTGAAAAGATCTCGGAGATTTTGACAATAGAATCAGCAAGAGGGCCACTTACTGCCTCATAGACTTTGAAGTTCCTTTGGACTTTTAATTAAACAAATATAAAACAAGTCAGAAGTAAATGTTCTCATTCAATTTTCATCTGTTCATTGAAGCATTTATGTCCTTTGTTACCTTGGTGCTAGTACAGACTGCAAATATTTGTGAATTTTGTTTTACTTTTAGGTTAGGGAACTATTATAATTCAGTTTTATGGTTAAGAGTAACATTCAGACTGAATGCCTTCGCACAAGCACGTAACCCAGTCCTCTCCACACCATATACTAGTTTTCAATAGTTTTGAATACATTAAAAAAGGACAAAGTATGGTAAACTTTAAGCCCTCCTAGGAGCATCTAGAACAAGTAAGCATAATGACCCAGATAGTGGATATAAAAAGAAAATTTGGTCTTGTGCAGATTGCACCTTGGCATAACTACATCAGACCAAAACTTAAGTTGACAATTTTGAACAGCAGGTCGATATGGCACAAAGCAGAAAACCATGAAAAAAACCTAAACAAAACAGTGGCAATACCAAACAACCTTTCCACATCTCTGTTAACATGTACAGAAATAGAATAAAGTGAGAATGGCTCCACAGTTAAGCTGAAGTCTGCTGTAACTGTTTTTATAGTCAAAGCCCCAGATATCTTGATAAAACCCCTTTTGGGTCAAGTTGTGTTCTTAATATAAATCATATAAATTGCCTTAAATAAAGGCTTTCTCAGCCCTCAGTTACACAATTCTTGGATATCTTCCGTTAGCCTTCTGATCTTGATTCCTAGAATACCTTTTCTGGGATCAGACCGGACCCAGGGCACTGTCTATTGAGTCCTTCAAAGAACTAACACAAATATCTTGTGAAGAAATGCACATAAAACCCAGGAGAGCTTCATTTGCAAAAGGATTCACAGATATGGGAACATACATATCTCAGTCAGGGGAAACTAGATTAGAAAATCCCTACATGTGCAAGCACATACTCGGTAAAATCAGATTTTTACTACTGTTCATCCATGTCAAGTAGAACTGTGCTGCCTCAGTAGTTGGGAGTGAGGCCACATCCCACAGGCAACAGGGCCAGACAACTTTCTGAGACCAAATCTCAAGGCAACAACACTGTGATGGTAGTTGGGTTGCTGAGGTGGCTGAACAGGTCTTCCACATCCTAGATTTTATGGTACAAAATAGTTAATTATGTATATTTAAGACTACTTTAACTCATATTTAATACTTTAGCTGTCATGGAAGTTTCATGTGGGGATGGAGCAAGAAGCACGAGCTAATATATATGTGCCTCCTGTGGCTCTGCCATTTGAAGAGCTTACTTCTTCAGAAACAGCACAGTTCAACCCATGCAAACAAAAAATGTCTAACAGGATATTTTTGAGACAATTCTTTCCTATAGTTTCCATCAGCTTTATTTCTTTATTATTATTACTATTTGCTTCAAAATTTTGCATCTTTTCTTTATTAATATTTTAAAAATTTGAGAAATTTGAGTAGAAACCCAGCAAGTGAAATGCCAGGCAAAATTTTACTTATTACATTTATCAATGGTACTTTATAATATTTTCACAGCTATTTCTCCTTGAACCAGTAACCGTTAATGCAATACCATTATTCAGGTAATAACATTAGGAGGTATTTCGCTATTGCTAAAGCAAAAGATGAATAATTTTTGTCCTGAACAATACATGCAAAGAAGATATAAAGTCAGTGAATTCAAAGTCGCAGTAATAAATCTCTTGAAAACCTTGATATTAAAGTACAGTTAACCATGGAGCAGGGAAAGCCTAACACATTTGCACTATTCCTGACATTAAGGCCCTGAAATATGCTTATTAATAACATAAATTTGATTCCAGACAGCAGTCATATTCTTTGGAAAAGACAGAGGTAAATCAGATTCTGAAAGAGGAAACGACAGAAATCACCTGAAATAGCTTTCCAGAAAGTGATGTCCTTTGAAAAATAAGAACATATTTTCTGAGCAAACTCTTGGAATATGACTACACATAGTATGGGGGGAAGAGGGGTCAGAGAGCTAATCTACAATATCTATTTATACTGTCCCTTCCCCTTTGTGCAAATGTCCAAGAGGGAGAAATGAAAAAGGGAAAAAGTAGAAAGGGACGTCACACAGACAACCGGAGTTTAATACAGCAGATCAAGGAATCAAATATTTTCAAGCTATGAATAAATAAAATGAGGCTTGGCATGATTTGGTTGCTTGAGACACAGCTGAGAGCTGGATCTCTGCAGCTCAGGCAAGCCCTGCCGAGGTTGACCTGAGGAACAGGAAATCAGAGATAACTCCAGGTACCTTCAAGCTTCATCAGACTCCTACTGTCCCCCCAGGGAGAATGGAAAACAACAGATACTGCTCTGCAAAGAGAAAACATTTCAAGAAATAACATTTTGAGGTGGAAATTCACCACCAGCTGAGAGAAGAAAGGAGCAAAGAGCAAAAGAGAAAACATGGTTTCAAATAACGTGTCTGAAAATAGAGCAAATGTGTGCAAGAACAACGAGCTTTCTGTGAGTTGTGCTGGAAGCACAGCCCGGGGCCAGCACATCTCCACTCATATTTGGGCAGCTGGCCAGAGACTACAGAATAGACTTTCGTCCCATTATTTTCTCATTTTCATTAAACTGCATTTTAGGGCACCACAAAACAAATCTACTTTCTCTACATTTTTCTCAGGCACATACCCTTTGCTCCCAGCATAAGAATAATCTCTCCTGGCAAATCAAGCAAGTCCCCATTAATTATATCTCTCTCTCCACTTTTGCAGCTTTACTTGTAGGAATATTGCCATGACTGTGGACTGTTTGCCAAGAGGCCTTACACATGCTTTTTTCATTATTAGACTACTATAAAATTTAACCATATAAGTCTCCTGCACTGTACCATCCCGACAATGCCAGCAGCCATTCTAAAATAGACTACCTCAGAGGGCAAAGAGACCAGGCCTTTTTGCAACTCATTAAACTGAGGTTTATTTTTGCCTTGTTAGTAGTTGTGATTCTGCTCCCGCTGATGGGCACTGTAACAGCCTCAGCTCTCATATGAGCATTTGGAAAAACATAGACTTTGTCATGCTCAGCAGTTACACAAAACTTCATTTAACTAAGTGGGAAGTTTGCATGTCAGGGCTACAACACAGCAAGGGCCGGATTTTGCCATTTGGCATGAAAAGATTTTGATTCTAAATTGCTTGCGAAATAATGGTGTAGAAGGATAAAACTTTTTTTTATTTTCTCCTCAAATCACAGAGCCTAATTTGTTCTACCAATACAGAACTGTAAGCAAAAAAAATGGATTCTGAAACAGTACTTTTTATCAATAGGTAGCAGAGTACTTTGCAGTGGAACATGATATCATTTTCCCCTTTAAAATGATCTCTTGAAGTAAAAAGATATTGCTTGAGTATCCAGGGGCTTACAGCAGAGTAGAAATATGGAAGCAAACAACTTTCAGGCTTTGATCACTTTAGTCAATCCTAACAAGCAATAGTTTACTTGCTACCATTAATTTCCCATCAATGGTAAAGAATCTGCTTCAGAAGGACACAGCCTCTTTTTCCAGTGTATGAAGACAACACACATGGTAAAGACTCTGGAATTTATTCTCTCAGTGCAGCAAAAGATAGAGTAAATAACACTGTCCCTAATTCAACTTTCAGGAATGTCAGCCAGAGCAGTCAGGGAAGGGCACCAGCTGCCTGTCCTCTCATTCTGATCTATTGCAGCAGCAAGGCAATAGTATCTGACAGAACGGGAAAACCCAAAACTCTCACACACCACAGCAAACATCCATCAAGATAAAGACTCAAGCTTTGCACCAATTATAAAAAAAACCCCAAACAGTAACATTGTAAACAAGACTGATGAAATCAGAAGAACAATGCTTCACATATGCTTGCTAGCATGTCACTCCTTTATTTTCACATGTCACTTAATATCTAGGATATAATGTGTTTAACAGCTTAAAAAATATGAGTAAGAGCCACCACCCTTGTTTCAAGAATCTTATATCTACAGCCAGCCCTCAGTGATGTTTACATATGCAGAGCCATAAGTACCGGGGAAGAAATGAAGAAACACAAGCCAGTGCCCATTCAGCAAACCAGCAGTGTCTGCACTATCTTGAGCATCACGCAGAAGCTGTGCACAACACCCTTCATTAAATTTTCTGGTGGAATGAAGTAAAATAACTTGCAGATTTTTTTGTTCGCTATCTTGTTGGAAGTAGTACAAGAACCGGGTAACTTTAGGTTGAAGAGAGCATAAAAAGAAAGAGACAGTAACTGCACAAGAGCACAGACACCCTGTGCCCAATCCCTGTGCTCCCCCATCATGTTTGCATTGCCTAAGGATGTAAAGCCCAGCACAGATGGCCCTGCGTGATTGTCTGAATACGCTGATGGAGTCATTCTTTCAATGTCACTGAGATTTATTTTTCTGTCTTAAATCTCTGCTGAAAAATACCCCCAGTTTCATGAAGTTGCCCACAGCTTCCCACAAATTCCAGCACAACTGAGCAAAGCAGGACATAGGGCAGTCCTGGAGGCTTGTGAGGAAGGTAGCTAAGCCCCAGAATTCCTGAAAACCTTTGAAGTTAGTTGTTTCTTTCTCCCAAGGTGCTCTATCCTTAAAAAACTAGCAAACACCCTTCTAAAAACAAAAGCAGAGTGTTGGGGATTTTTTTCCCGTTCCACCAATTAAATCAATGAATCCCACATTTTCAGCTTTACTCTCTCATAATTTTCCCTAAGGAAAATCGAGCTCCACTCCAGTGCCCCCAGCACTCCATAGGTGACTATGGTATACCCTGCAAGACCAAGCCAGGACTTTTCCACTGGTAAAAATGAATGCAGCGCTGTGCCCATCCTGGTCACAGTGAGATGAAGATGTCCTTGATGCACTAACAGAAAAAGATTGTTGGTGGCTGTCACACTGTCACACCCCCACAGCTCTTCCTCTCCATGTAAAAAAAAAAACAAAAAAAACCACTGAAAGACTACAAAAGATAGTGTAGGGGACTACAAAGCACATGCAGGGTGTTAAAAGAGTAGTACATTGACAGCAGAAGCAAAGAACAGTCCAGACTCTGACCCCCACGCTGGGAGCAGCCAGCAGCGCTGGAGGTGCCGCACCCAGAGCTCTTTACTGGGCCACGCTGCCTCTGAGCTCACACACCTGGCAGGGACGGGTGACAGCTTCCAGCACCTCCCACTGTCCCCATCACTTCTCACCAGCAGCAGGGCCAGTGAGAGCAACCCCCACACAGCTCCCCATGAGGGACAGCGGGGCCCGGGCCAGCCTTGATGGGCATGTGTGCCCTCACTGGGTGACACAAATTGTTTCTGTGCTAAAGGGCTGGGATGACAGGACCAGGCTGTGACCCGGTTTTCTCTTTAGGCTTGTAGGAAGACTGTGTCTGTCTCAACAGGATGGTATAACAGACATCATCACTGATTAGGAATGAGTCCCTCAACAATATTTTGTAATTCCAAAGCTACAAAAATACACGCAGTAGCCCTGGCTTATCTGGCTACTCAGGTCCCTGCTAGTAAACAGGTAGATGGGGATTGGACTGAACTCTTCCACTGAATTTTGGCGGCATTTCAAGACCCTAGTTATCCCATTGGCCCAAATAGTCTGTTTAAATTCACAGTAGGTGAATTAAGCTAGGTCACAGTATGCTGTATCATCTACACAGACAGACACACACCAAAGAAATATTTTTCCCTTGTTGATTTATTACCAACAGATTTAGTTGCATCTAAAAAAAAAATCAAAAACAAACCTCCCAAAAAATCAAACCAAAACAAACACTCCCCGTCCCCCCAAAATATCACCTGTGCAAATTCAGCCACAATATCTCAAGCAGCATCTTTCCATAAAAAATCTGAGGAAAAACAATACTGGTACCCTTCCATCCCTTGAGCCAAATCTGTTATGTGAGAAGGACCACTAATGTCAGCAGGGATTCAAAGTGAGCAGGATTTGCTCCATGCTCAGTAATAAAGTCTTCTCAAGGAGATGAAATTGGACTCTGTAATGTAACAGGAGTGACTGGAAGCCACAGTGGCATTGTGTGGACAGTCTGTACCACACTATTCTTCGAAGACTATAAAGCCGGTTGTAGATCTGTTCTAAGATTTTTCTGGAGATGACATTAATGAGCAGTGACTGTCTGGTGCCAGTGTTACTTCAAATTGCTATTTTAATACAGCTCACATCAACAGTAGCACTGAAAAACATAATCAAAATGGCAGTACATTCAAGTACAATATAGGAATACTGTTCTCACTTGAAAATGAAAAATAAAGCAAGGGAGAACACTGGAAAAATGAGGAAAAATGCTAAAGGAAGAAAGAACCATTATCATTTGGAGTTAAATCACTATGCACAGCTACATATCCAAATGTGGACTTCATGTGCAATAGCATGGATACAGTCATTAGAATTACAATTTTTTTTATTTTTGTATAGAAATGAGACCAATGTGTGCCACAACATAGGGAGAGCACTGCCACAAATGAGTTCCTGATGTATATTTTTGGAGAGTATGGGCTTGATTTTGAGCACAGCATTTATTCAGTTTCCCCCTCCCTCCCAATCAGGTTCTCATTATGTCGTCAAAAACCTTGATTCAGCCAAGCACTTCTGTATGTGCTTTCTTGGAACATGTAATTACTTCCCATTAAAGTCAACGGGACTAAGTAGCATGTTTAAGTGCTTTGCTGAATCAGAGCCTAAATGACATCAGCTGTGCCAGTAAGTTACAGGTGTAAAAAAAACCAAAAACAAAACTAAAAAAAAAACCACAAAAAAACCCCCAAAAAACCACCACCACACAAGACAAGAAAAAAAACAAACCCAAGCCCATATTTTAAAAATTTGACCCTTTTTTTTACGCAAACTTTTACAATAAGCACATTTTTGGGTTTTTTGTGGATTTTACTTGGTTGACTGATGATATACTACTTTGTACCTTTCACCTCTCTCAAATGTTGCCATGCTCATCCTTGCTGATCCTCTAGAAAATGGTAATTTTTAGAGAAGAGAAAAATAGAGTACTGCAGTGACAAACATTACTCTGGCTTGTCAAAAGTGAACAGAGAAATAGAAGGAAAGCACATAGAGTTACTTGTCCTTGAAATCTCTTAATGTGACAGATTTAGACAAAGGTGCATTAGTCTTTGAAAAAAGACACCAAACACACACACACAAAAGCAAAACCCACAATAGCCCACAAAAAGCTTCCTGAGCAGCTTATTCAGGAAAATATTATGCAGGGTTTGCATCTCTCCTTCACGAGTAAGGTTTAAAGATAGCTGCATGCAGCCTGGACAGCATTGAGGAGCACTTCATTGCCCCACCTAAGCCACAAACAATTCAGATCTGTCCCAAAGTCCTCACACACAACCCCTAAAACTGTTCACCCAAATGATTTTTCCCAGGGACACGTTCACAATGTCATGATATCTGAAGCAAGGGTACCTTAGACTCACAGCTAAGGATGCTCTTACTCAGTGTTCTGGTTAAAATCTTGGTTTGTGGCTCTTGGCATGAGGTCTGCCTGCATTTACAGCAGCAGTTCTGAAGCATAGCAAAAACAAGCCACGAGTTAATTGGGTAGAACTCGTATCAGATAAAAATATGTGTTTAACTGGGAGAAAAGTGTTACTAGCAGCACCTGAAAGACTTTGAGAAGTTGTGGGGAAAATACATCAAAGACAAAAATTCATACAAATTCATCATTTGTAACTGTCATCAAAAACAGGTTTACTTTTTTCTATTTGAGTCATGATGCTGTGAACACGGCCTCGGTATCTGAATACCTAGATGTCATATTCAGGAGTCTAACATGGAAAATCTTATCTGTGAGGAAGCAACGTCATGAGTTCCACATGACACGAAACTGATGGATGCACTCACATCACAGAGGTGACACAGGGGACACACTGAAATGCAAAGGAGTGGATCAATGGGAACAAAATGACATGTCTCAAAGTGGACAAACAGCTCCTGGCAAATAGCCAGTAGAGGTATAACAATAGGAATGCCTATAAGAAATTAACTGTCACCCCAAATTTTCAGTCACGAGCTACATGGGCACAAGACCAACATAACAGGCACCATGAGAACTAGTATCTATAAAAATACTCAACCAAACACAAAAGTAATATCACAACAGAGTTTAATCTTTAATCACTGTTTCCAGACCAAAATAGGTTAAGTGGCTTCCCAAAAAAGCCCCCAGTTGAAGAATTTAACATATATCCTATTATTTATTCTATTTATTTCTTTAAATTTTAAAATGTGCCTCTCCAAAGGTCTAGGGAAAATATACAGATCATTTAAAATTACACAAAAAATTCCAGCTAAACCAATGGTCAAAATAAAAAAAAACTTCCCAGAACCCTGACCCTAACCCTTCTCAAAAAAGAATCCCACCTTTTGAACCTAGTAACTGTCACTCAGTCTTTTTACTAAGAAAAAGCTTGGGAAAATAGTTGGGTTCTCCCTCTACCAACCAGGAGGTTTGCAATTGGCCCCTGTCTAACATCTAAGACCATGACATGCAGTGACAAAAATTATTCCTGACATTCAACTTTCCCATCTCCTCCTTTCTTTCTGCTGTATTTCTGCTGTATCTGCAAGTTTATTTTAACAAATTATTTTTATCAGCTGTTTATCTTCACCCCTTGGTACTCTTTGAGACCTCCAAAATATGTCCCTGGAGGTAAGACGACCACCATTCTTTTTCCATCTCTACTCCTTCCCTTTTTTTTTTGGTCTTCCTTTATCCCCAGAGATGGTCACCTGACATGATGAACTAAACAGAAATATTGAATATCAGTTTTTCTCATAGCCGTAATTTAAATTGCTCTGTTTCTTTCAGCTTGTAGTGTGCCATTTTGTAGATACATAGAGACAGAATAAGAGTCAGACAAATAGAGTCAGCAGAGGAACTGGGAACATAATGCAGATCTCATTTCCCTTTGCCTTGGTTGAGGAGTTGAGCTAAACAATAGGGACAGTCTATTTCAGCCTATTTTCAGGTACAATATCTCCAAGAGCTATTTTCATACCAAAGGTAAAACCAGGTCTATAAATCTCAAGAATTTTTTTGTCCTTCAGTCAGTGGAAAAGAGACAGGAACACTTAAGTCATAACACATTAAAATGAAGGGGGAGGGTCAGCTTTTTTTCTGTGCTGAGCAGCAGAAATGTTGCTGTCATGCTCAGATGAGCTATCATAGACTTTCTGGATGGCAAGTTGCAGATAATTAGAAAAAGAACCCTTTAACTGAATGTTATAATCGCATTATTAATTTATAATTCATAATCTGGACCTTATTGAATGGAGCAGCCACGCTATAAATTTGAAACACATTGCATGATAGCCCACTCTTTCCAAAACTTCATTTGTAATGGGATCTGCAGTTCTTAGCTGCAGTAATTTATAATAATCATCAGTAAATATTGCACATAACTGATGCTATTTGCTGTGTGCAAAACAGGAGTCAGAAGGGCCATACTGTAGGCCAGAATCAGTCACACTTTTCACAGAAAATGATTTATTCTTTACACAAACCTGATAGGAGTAGAAAGATACTGAAGGCAGAATTTTGTCACAAAAAGCAGCAGGCAGGTCTGTGTATCGAAGGAAGCCTTAACTTACTGCAGGCAGCAGTTCAAGGTCTGTACATTGCCTTGAGAGAAAACTGATTCGAGACTTCCCTATTCTCATCTCTAAAGTTAGATCTTTTTCCACCCTATTTCTACAGATTTACTGAAGAAAATTACCAGCTGGTTATTTTCACTTTTGCATGCTTATTATGCCCTTACTGATGATGCTTTTGATTTCACTGGAAGTTGATTTTTTCTTGAATGCAAACTCTACCACCTAAGAATGAATGCAAATGTCTCCCACTTGGTCTTATATGGAGTGCTATTAATTTTATTTTGATTTTGATCAGCAAATAAATAATAGACCTGCAAGTGGGAACAGTAGTCCTCAAATGAACCAACAGACCAACCAAAAAATGCTGGAGCATCAAGGAACTGACAGTCAAATATTCCAAAGAAGTTAATGGCTTGGAGACACAGACTGTGCAGAGCAAGAGTTCTAATCACGTTTCTTTCCTTTTACCAACTGCAAGTTTGGACACTTTAAGCCATTTTCCAATATTATTCAGATCACAGTGATGATGACCGCTTGTGTGTTGGTACCGGAGAGCCCAAGGATCATTAGAAAAGTGTTCTTCAGCATTCAGAATTTGTTGCACAGATGAAAAAAACATAAAAATGTTTCAACCCAATGTCAAACGAAAAGCCTTGGCAATCTGACCCAGGGAGTCCTTAGAGCTGAGTGCATCTCCTTGTAAACAGGGACAGAAATACATCATTTTCATGTTCAAAATTACTGGCACGCATCTTTCAGGTCAAAACAAACAAAAACATGCAACTACATGAGATACGTCAGAAGAAGCGACATTCCCATGGCAATGTGACCACTCAAAACAGAGCTGCCACAGCTCAGCTTGGAAACCACCTCACTGATTTGGAGAGGTTGTAGCAGACCGCTTGGTGCAAATCGATGGCGACAATACACAGGAACAATGGATACCTTCCCAGCCTGCATGGAGTTGACGTTGGGCTGTATTTCTCTGTCTGCTCCAAATCCTTTCTAAACACATCTGAAGACACATACAGCACAAGCTGTAAACTCAGTTAATGCATGCTCATTTTTTGCAGTTTATTCCAAATTCTTTGACACTTCGAAATGTGTACCCGGCATTGATTAGAGGCACAAAATATTCTGCTACCAACTTTTGCAGAAGTCTACAGGTCTCTTGCACTTTATAGAACACAATTTACTTTTCCTCTTTCTTCAGAGGTCTTCCATTAATCAGCTTTGAGCCTGAAATACATAAATTACATGGATTTTCTTTAGGTTCAGTTTCCATTGCGATGAATCCTGGAGATTTTGGTTCCAAGGCAGCAGTTTCCTGTTGTCCTTCTTCTGCCACTGAGACTGGCTGCACCCTGCACTTATAAGTGCTTATATCTGATTCCAGGAACAACCACAATCCTTGGGAAATATTAAATTTTACATGTATTGTGCACTAAACCTTCATCAGACAAAAAGCAGAAGAGGGGGTTTTCTGCCTGCGAAATAAGAATGCTTTAAGCAATAGGGTAGAAGGCCATGTGTTTGTTCACTTTATCTCACCCCCTCTCTGCCTCTCTCTTTCTTGTTGCACTTTGACTATTTTTCCGCATGCAAATTCCTCCATTTTTATTGCCCCAAGTTCAGGGCAAGATAAAGTAGGCTTTTTGTTTTCTCAGCACACTCTCTGTTCTCAGCGCATTCTCTGACCACTGGGCTAAGATAAAGGTAGAAGGAAATTCTCTCCCACTCTCCCATGCTTATTGCTAAGGCCACCAATAGGCACAGGTATAAACACGGAATTTGTCTGATGCTTCTGGAACTTAGAAGTATCTGTTTCATCCCTACTTGCGAAAGGGCCTAGACAAAAAGCCACTCTCTAAGTCAGTGTGCACGCACATGCAACCCCTAGTGACAGTGGAAGGCTATGCTTGGGGTCCAGTTACAGTGCTCCCCGTAATTTAGGAGCTTAAACCTTGCCCAATCCTCAAGTTACACAGACCTGAATGTCTCTGAATCCTGTCCTGAGATCTCAAATTGCAAGTTCAGTACATGCAACAGCAGTGGCTTCTGTTGACTGTGAGGGACCACGGTCTCAGTGGTCAAGTCACAGACAAATAGCTGTAGAAACCTGAATTAAAATGAAGTAATCTCCAGTCCATAGGGATTACACAAAGCAGCTGTTGCACTATTCTCTGGAGTTTTCTGTAGCCTCCTAGAGCATAGGTGCAGTTTGTGAAAGCACATTAAGATCTTGCAACTAAAAGCATTGTGTAAATATGAGGAGTATTTTCTCAATATGAACCAGAGTCCTGTGCTTCCCAGATGGAAGCGTTGCTACATTTAACAGTTTAGGCAGAGATCTTCATTAAGGGAGTTAATACATTTAATATGAATATCCCAAGGGGTTGTCTTGGATTAACCAGACTTCAAGCTTTCTATTTAAAGCATTCATTTTTTAAATGCCTAGAAATGAAGGTCCTCTAATTTCATACTTGAGGTTATTGACACTTCTTCGTCTGAAAAGTGTTTTAGAAAGATCCAGCAATGAATTTCTAGAATCTGTGAGAACTTCAGTTCATACTTTATGAACTGCTGCATAGAGCACATTTATCTTCAAACCCAAGGTGGGTTCCCATGGCTGCTGTATGTGACATTCAGATGCATCAGACTTGCTGCCTTTCTGCTTTCCAGTTAAGTTTTTTAGACTTGGTTAAGCACGCAAACAAGCTTGACTTAGCTTTTTGGCATCATGAGCATAGCTCATCATGAGCATGCTCAGTTTGGCCACATACTCCTGCATGGACTAGGGTTGTTCAACCCAGTTTGGGGTCTTTGACAACTGACAGATGATGCTGCTGCCCCTACTTCCACCCTGCATCCTGGGTGAGAAGTTGCAAAGGGCTCTTTCCAGAAATGTAGATAAAGTTCATACCCGTAGGAGCCTTCACACTGACCCTGTGCAAAGTAACCCTCAGCTGGAGAGCAGGGCAGGATTCCCAGGATGCTCCAATCTTTATGCTGGCTGGCACTAACTAACTACTCCCTGTCTTCCACGCTGAGGATTTGCAGGCTCTGTTTCTAGGTATGTGCTATAACTTCACACAGACAGAAGGTTTTCTGAAATCCCCTGTCCTTGCTAACTGCTGTGCTGGATGCAAGGCAGCTGTTGTGGTCTGTGCTTGAGATAATTTAACCTGGCAGCAGCAATATGGCAATAGCTCAGACACAGGGCAGTGCTCTCTCCTAAACCAAGCTTAGGAAAGGAGTTCTGCCTGGGCCAGACTGTGCTGTCATATCCTGCTTCTCCCCACAAACTGTGTGAAGTCTGCTGCACTATGTAACTTAGGTGTTTAAATCCTTCCTTACATCTCTTCCTATAAGCCTAAAAAGTTTTTCCACAAATGGTTCCTGACTAACATTTAGTCATAGAAATGCTCACACTGGTGGCTTTTAAAGGGATTTAAATAAGTTACTATGTTCAAACTCAGTGTCTAACTAGGCATGGATTACTTTCTCCGAGTAAAAAATACAAGCAAAGAGAGCAAGATCATAGATTAAATAAATTAATTCCAACTGGAGAATGGTGCTAGTAGGGCCAAAAAGCCCAGCATACCAGTAACGTTCACAATAATACCATCTCTGTACGTGCTGAAAGATGTTCCAGACATCCCAGAGTACAGAAATATAAAGCCTGAAAACATTTTTCTTGAAAAGCACAAGGGACTCCTTAGTGCAAACATTTCTGCTCCCTTCTCTCAAAATTGACAGCTGCTGATGTCCTTCCAGCACCTGGTCAATGGCTAGGTGCAGTTTCAAATATCTGTCACACAGTAGGTGGTCTTGGGAGAAAATACTCAGTTTATGAACACAAGAAAAGTAAACATCTGTTTCTCCTCACTGCAGATAGAAATGAGACTACAGAGCTGGTAGAGTACTACTGCAAAACTGCTTCCTGAGGATTCTGGACTGTCAAATAAAGACAGCAATTGCACCTAAAAGAGTGAATGCTTCCCATGAAGACACAGTACTTTTAAAGAACAAATTTTCAAAGTGCAGGACAGTGTGTATCTGCACTTGTTAGAATAAAAAACTGATTAAACAGATCTGTATTCAGCTGCAGCAGAAACATCAAAATAGGTTCAGCTCTCACTCTCTCATTATAGTCAGTAATTATTTATTAACGAATGATTTGCATAATGTTTCATCTCTCCAATTATCAAAGGACAGTGAAAATAAAGTGATGCACAAAGTCTTTACAAACTGTCTTCATCAAAGAACTTTGTCCCTCCAGATTTACCATCCCCAGAGAAAGGCCATAAGCTTCATGACTATGATCAATCTGTGTCAGACTTAAAGTCCATCTAGCTGAGAATTTAATTGTTCCTACTGGCTAGGAGCAGATGCTCAAGGAGTGTAAAAATAATCAATTAGTGCTTCAGTACATTGAATGCAAGGATCACATCTAAGCCATACTTTCAGCAGCCACTAATAGATGTATCCGTTATAAATTTGTCCAAATTCTTTTTCAACCCACTAACACTTTTGGCTATCACTGCTTCCTGTAAAAGGATATTCCAATTTAATTCTATGTTTCACAACATGTACTTAGTTTTAAAGTTGCTGCTGGATATTTTTATTCTATTTCTGTCAAAAAAAAGTGAGCATTTCCTGCCTCATCCCCACACCCCCATCTTCTCTAGGACATTCACAATTTTATACACCACTGCTCTCCTTCAATCATCTGTTTTCAAAGGTGAAAATCTTATGTAACCTTTCCTTACAGAGGCTTCATTCCATATCTTTTATCAACACCAACATTTTTTTTAAAATTCAGCTCAGTTGTAGCCTTTTCAGATAAGGAGATCAGAATTGTTTGCAGTTATCAAGATGTGGGAGCATCATAGATTTATTCTGTTGCATAATAGTCCTTTTGTATTTTGTTATTAATCTCTTTTCTAATAATTCTTAGCATTCAGTTTGTCTTTTTTTTTATGCTGTGAACAAAGATCTAATGTTTATTGAGAAGTAGCCACATTAACACTAAAATCTTTTCTGCAATGTCAGGTTAGAGCCTATCATTTATATACATTCGTAAAAGTTATTTTCCAAGTGTCTTACTTTGCATTTATCAAAATTGATCTCCCCTCAACAGCTTATCATAAATTATGAGAATTTTCTGCAATAATTTACAGTTAGAGTTAGACTTTCCTATTGGACTTCTGCTTATTCTTTTCATATTATAAATGCAATGTATGAAAACACTGGATACACAACAAAATTCTCAATGGGATCATGTATCTAATCTCTGTTTCAGAAAAAAACTAACCATTTATCCCATCCTCTATTTTCTAGCTTTTAACTGGGAATGAATCCACAAAAGGACCTTTCCTCTTATCTCACGACTCTTTAATTGCCTGAAAAGCCTGTTTGTGTTGAATCTGCATGTGCCATTTTGAGTAGGTGATCCACAAGACAACTGATTAGGACACCAACAGGAGCTGATTTCACACAAAAATCCCATAAATAAATTGCAAGGAGTTATATAGATTTTGGTCTGAAACTCAAATTCTTCATCAATTTTGTGCTAGCAGGAACTCTGAGAAAGGTTTACAGGAGTGAACAAGAGCTGCACAGATAACTGGAATGGGGAAAAAGGCAGCAGTGCTTTGAATCTCTGTCATTAACACTCTCATTATAGGCTTGTTATGCATGGGCTAGGAGTCTAACTCTTGTGGGCAATATCTGAAAAACATCTTGGCATGTTTCTGCTGTGAATGGGAGAGGACATAGCTCAGCTCTGCACCTGGTAGCCCAACCACCGCTGTCAGTGACTGATGCAAGTGTAAATGGAGCTTCACTGTCCTCCACACCTAATTAAATTAGGTGTCCACTGCACTCTTTGACACTTCTCTTTCTTTGGTCCTCCAATAACTTACAAGTCCCTGAACCACATTTTTCACTGCAGAAGAATGAAAACAAGCATAAGCATACACCTAAGTACTGATGGCATAAGGTGTTGCTCAACACATCGACATTTTTAGTGGGCTTCCCAATATCTCCATGCATTTTTTTGGCCCATATCAAGATTCCTCATCACTCAAATTCTCTTTTTACATAGTCTAAACTCTTATTTAGAAAGCAAAGAAGAGAACATTGTGTTTAAGATTACCTGCGATATCTCACAGGATCAAGTCTTAGCTTTCTCTATTCAGTAGATGTTTTTTAAAAGCTTAGAGAATACACATCATTCAAAATACAGAGGAAAACAAAAAATACAACTACTGTGAAACAAGAGCTATGCCGTGAACAACACCCTCTACAAAACAAAAGCAACAAATATACAGCATAAAGTGTTGAACTCCAGCTGAACAGTGACCTAATTTTTTTCAACATATGTATAATAGCAGCAGCTAAAAATCTTCTGTGCAAAATGGGGGAGGGGAATTTTGACATAAAGATGAACTTGGAGAGGCAGTATGGAAATACACATTTCTCAAGGTTATTAATTTTATTGCAAAGGAATTCATCAATACAAGAAGATCAACACAACTCGTCTATCTAGCACTCACAAATATGTTTTTCTTGTGGCCTTACGTCTGAGTGTTTTAATGCTGTGGTCTGAGTCTTGCTGCTGACCAAAAGTTAGAAAAAGGAAATTACTAAGGATAGCAGGTTATTAAAATGAGAAGATGTTCAAGTGCCTGCTTGTATCCCTCAAAAAAATAAAAGAAAGTCTTATTTGTTGGCCTACTTTTCCTGCACCATAGGCTAATCTGACTGTTCAAAACTCACTGTGGATCAGTCCGTAAACTACTTTATTCATGTTTGTGGGCCTAAAATATAGATTTCTTCTTTAAGGGAAACCATCTAAAACCAGAAAATAAATCCCATCCAAACCCTCACACTTTTCCTTAATTCTAGCAAATAAATAGCATTTTCAGGGGCTTGTTCCGTCCTTGGCATGTTGAACAGAGTTCTAGCTATATTTACCACATTAGTATATAAAACTATTCTGTCATCACTCTCCCTTTATGCTTTTAAATAAAGCTTACATAAAGTACTGCCACTTTATAATTTTGGCAGATCAATAAAGTCAAGAAAACAGCAGCCACATCTTTCTGGTAGCAATTACCAAGATTATATTAGTGGTATTTAGTGCATTTAGGCTATTAGAACAGCAATACTTATATTTTATATAGGTGGGGCTGGTAACACCAGCTATTAGCAAGATTGCTTAACAGCTCCTATTTTAAGATCCTGTCTTTAATGTTTTAGTTGCTCATAACTTTGGAAGCTTTTCTTTAGACTGAACTGGAATTTTCCATCCTAAATACTCTGCAAAAATATCATAATGATTTCCCTGCCTCAAAAAGCAAGGTAAACTCTTCTGCCCATGTTTAAAAAATTAACTCACCAGCCCCCAACTTGATGTACTTGTTTAAGAAATGTTTCGGTATCTCCAAGATTTTGAAGAGTGACTTGGAATTTTATAAGAAAGGGGTCATAAATTCTGCTCCCGTTCAGTAGAGATTTCTTCAGTTTTGGTAGAAGTTGTCCATGGAAGACGTCTCCTACGACATTAAGGCCAGATGTAGGAGTTTTAGAGCCCATGCCCTGTGTCTCCACGGATCTCAGTGAGCCATTGCTATAATCAGATACAGGAAAGACAAGAGAAAGGGGAAAGAAGATGAGACTAAAGAGAAATGGGACTAGAATCCATTAAAAGGAAAATTGAGATTGATGTGCAGCACACAGACTGGGGTTAGCCCTTGGGAAAAAAGGAGGAAAAGACCAAGAATGCAAAAAGCAGGAGGCATGAGAAGAGATATATCAGATAAGACACTTGTGTACAAAAGAACTGAAAGTTACTGAGGCAACAAAATGGTACCAGAGAAAGGACCAGAGTTCCATGGGCTGCAGGAGGTTCCTCAGGCGAATTTAAGTTTAACTGAGGAATCAGCTGGGATTTAGAGCTAGTATTTAAAATGTATTGAATAACCCAGTCACCAGAGCAGGGTTTGAGTTCACAAAGAATGACGGCACAGGCTGGACAGCGTGAGAGGAAACAAAATACCATTTAGCAGCTGCCTTCACAGGCACCGTCCTGCCTGTGCCTTGGCTGATGTCAGACACCCATAAAATTAGAGGCCAGATCAAAACAGCACAGGATGCTTCCAGAGGTCAGTTTTGCATTCTTATGATTGTTCTTTGATTAAAACTCATATGAGTGCACATGTTTGTATGTTGTTAAATGCACACACTTTAGTATAGCTTTTTTCTCTCTTGCAAAGGGAGTAAAACAAACCCCATAATATTCATCTTTCTCATAGAAAGGTATTTTCCTCTGCCACACCCTTGAAACCTCACTTGAAACATCAGAAACAAAAAATATATACCAAATCTATCTGACAAAATTTTCCACCCATGTTGCTGATTCAAGAATCCTTCCCAACTCATTAAATTAATGCCACTCACTTTTCAGAACACAAAGATGGAAAACACCTGAGATTACTTTCCTGTGAAACCTGTTTTGAGGTTTGGTCAAGAACGGAGACAGAAAAAGATCTATTCATGTCCTAGGCTATACAGACCCTAGCTATACAACAGCTGAGTAAGTACCACTGATAATGTCACTATTGGCTTTGACAATGGGTTAAAAACATCTCCAGTTTCAAAGATGTTCCATTACTGAGTAAGATACGGCAAAAGAAAAAAGAAATTCTAAATTTGTATTTTATTATTTTCCCTTTTCTATCTACTCTCTGATACAAAAAATGAAAACACGCACTTTTTTTCTTTAGGAGTATTACTGTTATCCATTGCCCATCATACACTAAACTCTCAGGCTGCTGTGTCAAAGTAAATGAACAAGACTGACACGCTTAAACAAATCAGAGGTTACTCTTAGAGGCTCTGTACAGATCAACCATACTGCATCAATTCTGCAAGTCAGTATGCATAGACTGGAATTTATATTCTACTAGCTTCTGTATAACCAAAAGTGAATAAAAAGAAAATCCTTAGGTTTTGCCAGCATTTTGCTTCTCATTTCTTAGCTGAGATCACATTCCACATTTGGTATTTTATTCTTGACCTTTTCCTTTGACTTTCTGTCCCAGGCGCAGGAGGGTAAGTGTGAGACTCAGTAAATATGTTCTGGAGCTTATGAGGTTTGACCACTACAGTTCCATTTAGGAAAAGTACACTTGCATAAAATAGCAACAGCATTTGCATTAAATAACAGAATACAGCACTAAGGTTTCGTTTTCTTATGTTAAATATCAGAACTGCTGTTAATTTATGTTGCAGAAAATTGGTATCTATCGCATTTGGAAAACTACATTATTTATCAATAACTAAAGCAAATACACGGAGTTAATTTCCAAAGGAATCTCATAACCTATGGGGTTTTAGAATAAAACAATGGATAGGTGCTGAAGTAAGCAAGAAATTTATAGTTCATAGACAAATTAAGGATTCATAAGGGATATCAACCCTTATTTTTTGAAGATAGAGACTGGTTCCTAGCGTCAGAAGAAAAATAAAAGGAGCTATTTCAAGTTAATTCTGTGAGAGTAACTGGCACAAAGCTACATTACAAAACCAGAGAAACTTTGTCAGAAGGAAGTTATCAGATAACTGCCAGTCCAGTTTTGGAGAGGTAAAGTGCTATTTAGTTTTTTTCTTTCCCTAAAGTTCTGTAAAAAGATAAGACACATATATGAGAAGACTATCAGCTTATCTGGACCACAAATCTCCACTTTGAAAAATCCGATGTCTTTCAGAACTTAAACGAATATTCTTGTCTGCATCTTCTAGATTTTAAGGACAATGTGTTTGAGGACTTTACTTGGAAAGATGTCCAGATCTTCATGATTTTCTCTAAGATCTTGACGGGTTTGAATGCCATAGAATAAAGCTTAGAAAAAACCAAACAAAAAGTCAAGCAACTAACTAAAAAAACTAGTGAGAGAGGTATGCTCATCAGGTATTGAAATGCTTGCTCTCAACTTCTTGCCTTCTAGAGTTGATGGAGAGAGTAATGTATTTCTGTTCAAGACTTCTGAGAAAACCACCTGCATTAGAAGGGCAACTCAGTACACTCTACCACACAAGGACACTGAATCCACACCAAGCGGGACAAACCGCTCACGTGTGGAAGCAGCCATTTGCCCTTGTGCTCCATATTTCTGGAGGTACCAAATAAACAGACCAAGTCCTCTGTTTTCTGCTTAGAGAAAGCTTTTGGTGGAAAGAGGACTCAATTGACAACCTACCAGGAAGATAATCCATCAAAATATCTTCACTCAGGAGGAGACTTGCAGAACTAGGCATATATGACTATTTGTTAAGCAAATCCATCCCTTATTTCTCCCATGGTGATTTTTTGCTTGGTTGGCTGGGTTTGGGGTTTTAGGTGAGTTATTTTTTTCCTCTCCTCCCTTTTGAGGCAAAAAAGAGTAGAGTTGAGACAGGGCTGAATTTTGCAATTGATAGGCCCAGTTGTCTGCAGGCATCCTCTTTACAGGTAGTGTTTTGGGAGTACTAGCATTTGTCTAGCAGGGAGGCACCCAGTCCCTTTCCAGGCAGCATTTCTAGATTTTTGAGTTATGTGAGGGTGGGATGGGGACCTAAAAATCGTTAACTTAGAGAGATTCCAGCATGTGGAAGACAATATGAGCCAAGAGTTCTCATAATTTTTCATTAGGTACCTAAACTCCATCTGTATCTTGTTTTAAGGGCCCATGTCCTTTTCAGACTATGAAGTCATTAAAAAGTACTTATGTTTTCAGCATTAACAAATATGATTTCAAACTCTGAGCCTGAAATTATCTTAATGGATCTCTTAAACCTAATCTAGATTTGGAAATTCCTCCTTGACTTATGCCTTCTTCACTCTTCTCTAATTAGCAGTGCAGTCATGCTATTGATGAAAAGCAGGTTGTTTCTTCGTGTGAAGACCATCTGGCAGCACATCACTGCTCCTACCCCAGATGGCAACTTCTTGGTGAAGCTAAGAGGTGCAATTATTCAATTGTTCTATAATCAGACACACATTTCAATTAGCTACTGATTATTACAATTCAACAGTATTTCTACTACTTACTGTTCCATTTGTCAAGATATTCTGTGTGATCTTTGAAATCATTTGAGTGTTAAGATTCAACAAGTTTACCATGTTGGTTAAGCATTTGAAAAGACAAAGTGCTTAAAGGGTTTGTCAACTCAGAAAGCAAACATAATTTAATTTTGCCTAGACACTAACTAGTTCCAGTATAACAGCTAGCACTTTATTGTCTGTAACTAGGGTTAGGGCCAGGATTCTCTGAAAGGATGTGTGTCCTGAGAAGAGACGTATAATGAAGTTTAGCAAACATTTTAGCAAGTCACACAACTGAGAAAATGAAGCAGATCCAAGTAGGTCTAGAAGTAGTAAAACTATTTTTAATTCCAATTGAATCCACTCTAGCATCACTCTCACCCAGCCACAGCATTTAGTTGATATATTCATGAGAGGGGGAAAAATAGCCTTTGTGTTATTAAGGGTAATGTTCTCCTCTATGTCCTCCATTTGCAGTCAGCCTGAGCTGACTCTTTGGATTTTTCTGTGAGGCTGGGAGAGACAGCCACGTCCCTGGTCCAGGCTGCAGCAAAGGGCCATGTGTGCACCAGGACTCTGTAACTCATTTAAACTCTTATGCGGAAAAGAAAGAAAAAACCCTGAAACTCTAGAAACTTAGTACACTGCTACAAGTTTTTAGGAGGTTTGCAATGGAGCAGAGATGAACAGCACTGCCTTGCTGTTTGCCACCTCACAACACTGGTAAGACAGAAAAGCACAGAAGCATTTGAGAGAGGTTTTTAAAGTTCTGGTGAAGAGAGATCATTCCCCTTCCTGGATAAGAACTGCCACAAACACACAAACGCAGCTCTGAGGAATTTCTCCCATTATGGTAAGTTAGGGTATTCTGTGCAACTTGTTGTAACATATATTTTCCCTTATTTTAGAGTTAACATTATTTTATTCTAAAAAACCTGATATCATTCCTATTTTGAGGCTACATATGTTTCCCATCAATATAATTTTTGTGGAGTAATGAAGAGATTGCAACCTTAGGTGACTAATTAGGTCTCTTAGCCCATACAGTCTGTGCTCAGACAGATCTGCAGTGTTATAATGGATTTTAGCTAGGGCCGCTGTGTGTAGCTGAAGATAAAAGCAGGTCGTATAAACAACAGGAAAGGCCTAAGATTACCCTGTACAGAGTTGCTGAGACATGAGAGTAGAAAGCTGAGCTCTCCACCAGTCCTCTCATCAGCTACCCAGCATGTATGGCCACATCGGGTGACACAGTAGTACAGCTCATTTGCTCACACTGGAACTGAATTTTCCCTGGCAGCTATGGGAATGGTAACTACTTCATTTTTCAAGTGACAGCCTTTTACATACTAAAAAAACCCCCAGCAATTTCACTGTAATAATAATTATACACTATATTAACCTTGCTGTAGATCTCCATATAAAATATAGGCAAATTTATAGCTACACATTCATGTATTCAAAAACAGAATAAAGAATATTGAGGCTGAGGTATATTGAGCCACAGAGAGATTGGTAAACCTGAAGTTACCAACATAAGGTTAATTCTTGTGCTTCTCCTTATGACACAGTCTCTAACTGAGTGAGTGGTTTTACAACAGTTTTTACAGTACCAAGTACTTTATCCAGGTCATTGCTGTTCACCATTTCTTTCAGTTCCACTGTGGGCTAAGTATTACTCATTGCATACTATCCAAATGCCAGTTTGGCTACAGAATTTGGGAGTTTCTCCTGGCTTCCCACAGGGAATACATTCCCCTGAGAGAAGAAAATAGATCAGACAAAAATCGTATTTCTATGCTTCTTCTCAAAATCCAAAACAAAACCAAAAAAGCCCCACAAAAACCACTACTACCACTTTGTGTGGTTAAAGATCATGTTACAATGATAACCTTAAATTTCAAACCTGGGACTCATTCATTTTTTATATACAAACTTGAAAGAAAATAAACTTAAAAGTGAACAGTAGTTTTATCCCACAAAAGAATACACAAAACCTACACAATCCTAACTACAGGTATTAAAATCTACCTCAAAGATACACATACAAATAATGCATCTAGATTTACAGCAGTGACTGTGTTTTAAAGCTATATATATACAGACAACCATACAGTTTACATTATGAAACCCTCAGATTATCCCTCAGTAGAATCTGAGAGTCTTAAATCAATAAACATTATAGCCATTTTTAGGAGCTACCAATACTTATTAAACCTCCCAGTGGGAGAGAATATATATTTGTGATGGCTCCTATCAGTCTGTGCACTATTTATACTGCTAATGGACACTGAAGACTGGCAGAAATCTCAGTCAGCTGAAACAAGTTTTCTTTTTACTATTTGTTGATTAACCTCAACCAAGTCTGTGATTTTTTTTGTTTTTAGCTACTAGAGCCAGCTGCTGGATTGGAAGCCTCTGGGTCTTGTGGCACTCTTGCTTGCCTCTTCTACATCATCCCTTACTGCTTGCTTGGGCTGCCAGTTACAATAGGATTTATCCCCCTCTTCTCTAAAAGAGTTTGTCCTGATGACTGTCATGAGACAGACTCTCTCACATCCTGATACATTATTTCTGGCATAGGAGCCACACAACACCAGTGCTTTGGGAGAAATCCCCAGAGAAACCTCAAGGACAGATCACTGAATCCAAATCCCTTCTACAGTTGTTTAGACTTCTCAAGGGAGTGTATGTGATCTAACTGAACCCTGAGTTCTTTTCCAGGTGCTCTCCTGGAGAGATATTTTTATCTGCACAAACATGGGTTTTTCTGTAGAGATATTCAATTGCCAGATGCCCTTGATACATTTTGGTATCCACATATGCTCAAGTTTATACCATGGGGACTTACAATGCTCAGTCCTTTGACTTTGGTATTATAAAGATACAACTGACCCATGTGGACAGATTTGCTGATCTCTTATAAGAATGAAGTCTGATGTATACTTGTGATAATTTTAAACTAATATTTCCTGTATAGATGTGCCTTTCAAATCCACCATGCAACGTTAGAAATTGTTTCAAACTTTTGCAGGACGGAATTTCAGTGGCAGTTTACTGTAGTGTGAAGGCACTCAGCAATGCTTTAGGAATCGGGCTCCACAGTGCTGTTTAGTTAATGGTAATGAATAGCCTGAATCTCCTGGGAAGTCACAGTTTTCAAAAATTGTCTTAGTATATTGACAGTAACATATTCTTAATGTTTCAAGGCTTCTGAGGGTAATAATAATAATAATAATAATAATAATAATAATAATAATAATAATAATAATAATAATAATAATAATAATAATAAAAACTCCAGTGAATGGCTGAGCACCCTTTCTTTCAAGAAGCAGACTTCAAAGGAACAGAGCTCTGCACAGCTCATGGGCTCCTTTTCTCCAGATGCAGTCTTTCCCACCATGAAATAGCTGGACCTGACTATTAAGTAGAGATAACAGGACAAAACAAAACACTGTTCATTGCCAGAACTCCACTAAATCATGATGCCAGATGAAATAGAAAGAAAATGACCATCGGTATTCCCATCCATAAATGTAAACACAGGATTTAATATATTTTTTAAATTAATCACTTTGTCATCTCCTAAAAATGAGGCCCAGAAAAATGCAGGGACTATCTGTGTCCTACTGCAGTGTGTTGATGGGGAGGAAGGGGAAAGCAGTCTCCCTGCTCTGTGAGTTTGGACTTGGAGATGGAAAGCAGCTTCCATCCTGCTGAGCTCAGCTGCTGCAACAGCAGAAAGTTGTTCTAGACAGAGTGTGCACTCATAATTTATTGTTTCTGTCTCCTAAATGCATTACTTGTTGCTCTTTCAATTTTACCTTTTATAGTCCTTTCAGATATTGACCTTCCCTCCAGTAACCATGATCTTGTGTGATATTTCTCGCTTGTATAGAGTATAAAACACTATTCCATGAAATTGGAAGCATTTATCAGCCCTTATTCCTGGGTACCAAGGTAAAGAGAGGAAAAATGAAGATTTTTGTCATGTTTTTAAAGCAGGAACACAGCAAGATGCAAAACTGAAAAGATAGTAAAACTCTTGTTACCCCAGCATGTCATGAGTTTATAAGGAAAACCAGAGCTTTGGGGCTGTCAGGTGGGAGAGGTATTATATGTGACACTTTACTCTTGCCTCTGCAATGCATCTCTGGAAGCCTGCACCATCAGGATAATTCCTATTGCCAAAATCCATAACAAGATCAGTAAACCAGATGTTCAGCCTCTCTTTTCCTCCTTTAAAGCCAGAGACCTACAATCTAAGGCTGAGATTAGGCCAGATGTAGACAAGTGTAAACAACAGTTCACACTGCAGGGCAAACTGCCGCCATCAGAAAATCCAAGCAGAAATAAGGCTCCTAATTTAAATAAGTTCAACTGCTGTTTTACCACACAGTGTTATTTTTAAATTCTTGCTTCCTTTAATATATGCTTGGTGGCTTGTAGCAGGTAGCTGAATCTGAACATGTTGTTTTTGAAGTGTGTTTACTGTGAGGAAGCTGAATAACCAGGAAAAGCTGTACCTTGCCCACCTACGCCAGTCCTGTATCTGTCCCAGCACACTTTTACCTTTTATTTCCCTCACTCCCTATTTCCCAAACAATCACTGCCAAATGAATACTTCTGAAAAGCCATCCTTGTTCTATATTTATCTGTATTGAAGTGTCATTGTCCTCTATTGATTTTAAGGAAGTCTGTAAATAGCTAGCAATTGTGTTCTTCATTACTTACAGTTTCATCCATTTATAGTATCATCCATCTGTGATTTTTGTTTTTCCCTTACTTTTTTTCCTATTTTTTACTTCCCTGAGCCAATTTCTTCTCATTCTATAAACCCACAGAACTCTGCTAAAACAACGATCTGAAGTTAAAATAGCATCAACAAATTTGCACTCAGCGTTTGAAGTATTCCTTATGCACTCTCCACAGTTGCAGAAACTGCAAAAAACCTGTAAGAACTTTCTATAGATCATATAGAGTATTTATTATTAAGTTGATTACAGTAACAACATACACACTGCTTTTCTTTTGCTTAAGCCACAAAGTTATCATGATGTGAGACAGAAATCAAAATAATTTGTCTCAAGCATAGATATAATCCTTGATTCTTACCTCATGCAGGTCTGTCAGGCAGTACTCTGTGGTATTTATCGGATTTTTTTCACCTGTAAAATATCCCAAGTAAGATAGGATTTTGAAATTTTCCTAGTTTTTAAAACAAAAGATGTAGCACTTATTTACAGTGACAAAGATGTAAAAAACCAAATTTACTCCTATACAGTTGTTACAGACAGATGAGAGGATCACAAATTTATCAGTGGTTGCAAAGTATCTGTCTCAATCTACTTCATAAGGAGCTCACCAATAAGATCAAGAAGCTTAAAATCAATTAAAGAAACCAAGAAATCAGGTTCTTCAGAGCAGGAGCTCTAACAATTACTTCATCATTAGAAAAAGGAACTACTGAGCAATGACAAAATAACAACACCTGTCTGACACTCCTCGCCTCTCAACCATGTTTCATCCAGCTCCAGTGACTGCTGGGATCTAAGTAAGCCTTGCCATGGCTCCAGGTGGATTCCTCTCCACCACACCCGGGACTCTGGCTTCATCCCATGTACTGCCTGCAAAGGGAGCCCTCAGCCCCTGGCTGCACTTGGCCATACAGCAGCTGCTCTCCAGCACCACTTCAGCTTTTCCTTAGAGCAGAACAACAAAATTGCAACCATAAAAGAAAAAATAAAAATTCCATCTCTCCAAAAGGAGAGAGATGGCTTCACTGTTTTGAAAATGAAACATTTATTTTCTTTTTATTTCAAGAGATTTCGTCACTTTCTTTTACAGGAACCTTGAGTATATTAGAATGCTTGAATGGAAAAACAATAGAGTTTGTAGAAATATTAAAGCATTTCAGTCCAAGCAAGGTACAAAATTTTATACAAATCTTCTATGTTCTGGAGCTTAAATAAGGAACAGGAAGGAAAAATGGGAAAAGAATTTTTAACTTCTCAAAATATTCAGTAGAAACTTCATTAAGAAATTAGTTACCAAAAACTGAATTTGTACATTAAAGACTCACAGGAGAAGATCTACAGATACCAGGAGGTCTAGCTATGCAGGAGGGCTGGCCCATTTGCTGATTACTTACACGACAAAACAGAAACCTTTGCCCACACTTTCTCTGGAGGTTGCCTTTCCTCTGCCCAAGACACACACAGAAATATTTTGACACTGGGGTTACAGCTAATAAGGCCCATGTCCCTCACCTCCTGTTTAAACCAGGCTGGCTCTGCAGATCAGCTTTTCTTCACCCTGCAAAGACTAACACCTGAGCAGAGGCACAGCACTGAGCACAGCCTTGACCTATTTTCCAGGGTATCTCAGCTCGTTTGAAAATCATGCAAAGAACAGGGGGAAAGGTATAGCTCATGTAGGCTTTACAACAAGGAGTTTCATGTACAAGAAGGGAAAATGCAAAAAAATTATTTATATGGCCTTACTAATAAGATGCAGGTTTGGAGGTTGAAGGAAGTTATTTTCCTTGGTAGAATAAACTCCTTATGATTATGGAAAGTAGAGAACAAGTAAATAAACCGATATCTCTGTTTGAATAAAAATGACAACAAAACACACCAAAGTCATGCCTCAGCAATTACTTTGTTCTCATTATGTGAAAAGCAGGTTAATATCCACATAGTTTATAAAAGCCAAAAGTTTTGCCAAGCTTTCACAAGTGCTATGGAATAACTTTCTGGAAACCAAATAAATCAGTGCAGTCAGTTCCAAACAAGTTCCTCAGTTCTCCATGATCAGGGACAAGGAGAGGAGGATGATTGGATGCAGGAAAAGCAGACTGGGTGCAGAGACGGGCAGGCCGAGCAGTGTGGGCTTCCCAGAGCTTGGAGCCTGGCGAGTAACCCTGGCGCTCCCAAGCTGGCTCTGTGCTTCGCCCCACTGCTGGTAGGGCTGATCCCCTGTGCTGGGATGAGCAGGGGAACAGGGCTCAGAGATTACTCTGCAGGAGCTGCTCCCAGTCTGGAAGCAGCAATCTTATCTATTATTCAGATAATGGGCAGCCTGCTAAAGAGTAGAGCAACCAGAAGAGGATTGGTCCATCAGCACTTTGAATTGGTTTTTCACTGTTGAACTGTAACAAAAAGTTATTTTTGGAAGCCAGAATTTTACTCCTTACCTTTACTTGAAATGAATTTTCACTGCTGTGCTGTAACAAAAAGTTATTTTTGGAAGCAAGAACTTTACTGCATACCTTTACCTGTTGGTTTTAAGAAATGTGCAGCACAGTTTTATTTTGTATGTACTGACCCCAAACTGTCTTCTGTTTAAAAAGAATGTTATTTTAATAGATATTTATATAATAGTTATATAAAAACAAAATGGCAGTAAACAGATAAATTATAAATGAATTTTAATCATTAATATTCACTCAGCTAAATGGATCAGTATCCCAAGAACATCGTTATTTTGTGTTCAGCATTTGTATATGACAGGTTTTATTTACTTGTGTACTTGTGTCTACAAACCCCCGCTGAGTCATGGGGTTTTTATTACCCTAGGGAATGAATAAACATAGAGAAAGATGGTCTCTCAGGGATGTTACAGTCTGAGAAAACACATCAAGTGCAGAGCAGAGGTGCCTAGTGCACTCTCAGGCCTTTCCAGTATATGAAGAGTAGCTAGAAAATCAGCTGAAAAGTAGCATGAACCTTCAACACACACCCAGTATACCATGGGGTACATTTCTGCAAGACACCTGCCCAACAAAAACTTGTAGCAACCAGGAGAGCGAAGAATTATAACCACAACACCTCTGCACATCTGTCTCACGTCCCTCGTTCAGGAGCTGTTGCTGGGACCCAGTTGGATCTACGGCCAGATCAAAGTGTGGAGGATGCTGTAATAGTTAAATGGAGACAGAATTTCTCATGGAAGTCATGGTTACTGATGTAATTTAAAATACGTCAATAGTTATCCTGCAGGCATTTGGAGAAAGTAAGTGACTCAGATGACTTTATTTTCCTGAAATGACCTTTCTCATCTCAAATAAATATATATAATTTTATATACTTAACCAGTACTTTTAATTACATTTGTTACATATAATTCCATTCAAAGCTCCACCTTTTTAATAAAATACATACTTTCCTTTTTAAACCATCGTTTACACATTGTTGTATTCATGTTTAGTTCTAATTGTCCTGGAATTCTATTAAATGCGACATGAACTTAACATTATTAAGAATCAACATTAAGGGGTTTTCTTCATCATTTAAACAATATTTTAAGGTAGCTTTGCCAAAATTGTCAGCAACTCCCTATTCAGTAACCTTTAGATTGCAAAAGAATCATAAAAGCAGCATTAGCAGAGACATAAATGGTCTCAAAAAGGGCACAGTACAGAAAAAAATCTAATTGCAACTCTAAACCTCTTGATGCTTGTTCATTCAAACTCTAAAAGTCCAAAAATTCAAAAACTGATGCTAGTATCTATGTTCAGAATGCTAACCAAGAGAATAATACTCTTCTCCTATGCTTTTACCTGCATAGGCATTTTGTGAATATAAACCAGTTCTCCATTTTTTTCCACATCTATGTTTTTAACATCACTTTTTGAAAACAGAATGGAAAGTAAAAATAACCTTGGCTAAGTTATGTAGCAAATGTAGGCAAATCTTTAGCTTCAGCACAACTCCGTAACAGAATCTGTCCACTGGTGTCCCTACAAAGACCTTTTTGCACAATCAGCTTAAATTAGTAAAGACATATGATGCATTAAGCCACGCACATTACACTGAACAGTGGTTCAGGCTTGAAAGTGCCTAATATTGAATAAAGTTTCCCAACAGCTGTTTTTGTGTTGTTTTGTGCTCTCATTTGAGCTATTATATAATATGTTGAGATGAAAAATTTGCATACAGAGGTATAAAGGTTTGTTTTCAAGAGAAAAAGCAGTTTATAATTTCAGATCATACTCGTAGAATAAAGCAGACATTTAGATCAAATCAAAAGCAAAGGAAGGTATGGCAAATGACATTATAGACCAACACATTCAGAAAGTATTCTCATAATATGAAGACATATTTTCATCGTGTCAGAGGCATAATTTATGATAGATTGAAATCAACATTCTTCTGCCTGAATTACCATAGTCTAAAGCCATTATGACTTACTGCACTGACTTACTGCAACACATGAAAAGGAGGGGAGAAAAATGATAACTGATATATTGCACACCGTGTTTTACTCCAAAAATATCCAATGAATGATACAAAGTGTACGCAATATTGAATCAGATAGATTAAATGAGTGTGAATGCACACATACAAGATTTATTACAACAGCACTAAAGTTTTGTCCATTGCATACTTGTGCACACAGAATGCAATCTGCTCTGAGGTGGAAAAAGGAAACAACAATTAGCAGGCATGGCAAGTGCCCCAATGATTAGAATCTCACTGAGTTACTACAGAAATCGGCTGCAGTACAACCAGCTGGTTTTGAAAAGCTTCGCTGCTGCTTAGGAAAAGGGCTGAATGTCTCCTCCCAGGAGAAAACTTGGGGATAAGAGTGAATCAGTAATCCCATTAATCTTCCGGGAAAGTTAAGTCTTACATCTCCTTTCCATGAACTACATCAAATGGTCTCCTTCTTGCTGTGCTGGATTCCATGGATCCCACTTATTTCTCTGCAGTGGAAAGGGCAGATGAGTATCTAGCTTTGATGGTTGGACTTAATGACCTTAGAGGTCTTTTCAAACCTTAACGATTCCATGATTCCATGAGCTAACTTTGGTGTTGCAAAATTCACTAGTTGTCCAACCTTATGAGGTCTGTCATGGTTTAACTCCAGTTGGTAATTAAGCCCCACACAGGAACTCACTCATTCCCACCACACCAGGATGGGGGAGACAATCAGAAGGGTAAAAGTGAGAAAACTCATGGATTGAGGCAAAGGCAGTTCAGCAGGTAAAGGAAAAGCTGTGCACACAAGCAAAGCCAAACAAGGCACTCATCCACCAGTTCCCACGGGCAGGCAGGTGCTCAGCCATCTCCAGGACAGCCAGGGCTCCGCCGCACATAGCGGTGACTTGGGAAGACAAACGCTGTCACTCCGAACAACCTGCCTTTCTCCTTCTTCCCCCAGGTTTGTATGCTGAGCATGACACCATATGGTGTGGGATATCCCAGCTGTGTCCCCTCCCAGCTCCTTGTGCACCTCCATTCTCCTCACTGGTTACACCGTGTGAGGAGCAGAAAAGGCTCAGCAATAATGAAAATGGTCCAGAATTACAAATACTGTTTCCAGAAAAATCCAAAATATAGCCCCATCCTACATACTGTGAAGAAAATTAACTCTATCCCAGGCATCTATAACCAGCACATAGTAGCAGATTTTCAAATCAGAAAGTTTTGGCTACACAGCTCACTCACAACATAAAGAGCTCAACTTCCACAGTGGTCAAACCATAATAGATGAAAACTAAATCTTCAGCGGGCATTATTTGAGGCTTTCATCAGGAAGACACAAGAGATTTCAGTCTTTGGTCATTGCAACAGGACTTTCGCCACCATATACTTCCATTACTGTCATGACCATGGGAGACGTATTACATTCAGAATGAAAACCAAATCTATTTTTTATAAGAGTTAAGCCCAAGAGCTAGAACCATTAGTAAGTAGAAAGGCTCAAGAGGATGAAACTGCCACCATAAATTAATCTTACCATGAGTGAAAAAACTTATTCTTCATGCTGCCTAATCTTAGCATATATGTGTTTTTCCTAGAGATGATTTTGGGCTCAGTCTCAGAGTCTGTTAGTGCACACACATAACACAGGCTTTGGGATGGGGAGAGGCAGAGAAGTCCAGAATTTACAGTGGATTTAACTTAAGCACAAAACAATTTTAATGGGACCCTTGGAACTGGTTATCCCTCTGGCAAAATACCAGCAACAGGAAAGATTAATTCACACTCACCTAAGCATAGATTTTAAAGTGAAAGAACACCAGTGGTTTGATTTCTCTTCCTCCCAGGAAAGAAGTCCAAGTGATCTGCACAGCCTATGCTTGTACATACGTGGTACCAATTTTCAGTGCAGCTAAAAGTTACCACTGGCAGAAAGCTTGCATCCAGAATCAGTGGAGAAACACCATCCAAGCAGAGACTATCCGTAACCTCATTTCCAGGGAGTTATAATTTGTTTCTAATCTTTGAGCACTGGTAGGGGTGAGAACACCCAGAGTCAGGCAGAGTGAGATGACACTTTTTCAAAATAAAGAGGTCAGAAATTCTTCAACATCAATTTCTATGTACTCAACACCCTCTTTTCTATTTTTAAGCACCAGGCAGACAGGCACTTTTACTGGTAACACATCCACACAGGTTTCCTTGGCATCCCTCAAATCCTTGCAGCACTATTATATGTGAATGCTGCAATTTTCCATCAATGGAGAAACTACTCTGTTTCCACTCCCTGTAATTTTACACGCTCAGAAGATACTTTTGTTGACTGACAGACATCTCCTTCTTCCTTTTGCTGCACTGGGATTGGAAGCCTGTGCCTCATAAGGGTTAATATACCTGGCTTTCCCACTTACACAATTAAAATGCAGTCACATGGAAGAACAACTTTGTGCAAGGCAGGACTGGTTTTAAAATACAAAATCCCAGGAAAGAGGAATATGGAGAAGTACTTCAGCATCTTAGTTTAAAGTCAGCCCTGTAAAAGCTCACATAAAATATTCATACTTTAATGTCCACAAAGTAGTTTAATCTGATCTGCAGAATCACAACAGGCAGTATAATATGTCCCATGGCCATACAAAATGCTGAAGTGAGCGGAATACATCCATTTTCCTCTGCCAGAAAAATTCTGACCTGCAGGCTTTGGTGCAAAGCACTCACTAAACACCCTGTATAACTATTTAATATATGTGCCTTCTGGAAATGCTGAAGGCTTTTCTCCTTAGGTGTCTGTCTCTGATCCTAGCAACGGACACCGTTTCTTTGTTCAGTGACCTTATGAACAGAAGTGCTAAGAGCCAGATAAATTGCAAGCAGCATCACAGTCTTTAGTGAAGGCCAGTGATTCTCCAAATTTCATCCTAAACATAATTACATGGAGAAATCTATCTACAGAACTTATGGGTTCCTCAAAACACTTCATCTGTCATCACCCCATTGAACCAGCACTATTTATTTGCTTTCTAAAGGAACTCTAATTGATTTATCTGTTACTTGGAATAACACCATGATAAATAAATTATCACTTAAACACGATGGATTACTAACATTTCCTTTTCTAATTATATTTATGACATATTACCAGGTCTTTCTTCATTTAAAAGCTTGCATATGTTTTCCTTATCCCTGTAATCTAATCTAAGGTGCAAAACCTGGATTTGTGCCAGTGAACCCCTTTGTTAATATACTGCTGCACTACCAGAGTCCATCTGGAGTTACTGTTCTGCTTGATGTCACATGGCAGATCCTACCTGCATGGAAGATGAAAGGACATTCAAGGCATGTATCTAGGGATGACAGTTTTCTTTGTGATGAACCACAGAGTCACAGCTTGTTAAGTAAGACTGTGACAGTGATAAAAGACAAAGCCATCATTTTATAGCAGAATTTGGCCTATCGGTACATGACAAGCCATACTATCTCTACTCACACATGCTGACATCTCATAATGCATTCTCCCAAGTGCCGGACAGAAATAGTCCCTGAAGACAGCCCCACTAGAGAGTAATAGCATAGTGCTTATCTGGGAGCAAACGAATGGAAAAAAACTGAAGTGTACAATGTGTCCCTCCTAAAATCACAGATAAAGGGAGCCTTCAGCTGGAAGTATTTTCTAATTTCATTAGAAGTTCAAGAGCTTTAGAATCAAACAATAAGGACAGTTATTATATCTTCACTGTCAACTACTTTGACCCCTGCCACTATGATTTTTTTAAAATATTGAAGGTAAATTTACAAAAATCTGTTGGGAGACTTATTTTTTTGAGGGCTATGCATCCATACTGTGCATGCAGTCTTGCACTGTACTTAACATTCTTCACACTTGACATCTTCCCAGCCTGTCCAAATATCACTAGCTGGTGCTCACAGGTTCCCAAGCTGCCCTGCAGGGTGAGAGCCCATGGGAATGTAGGTTGTGGTGAGAGGTTAACAGCCAGACACCTCCCAGAGCAGGCAGCATAAAGGGACAGGGAGGGGGCACCACCAGCAGAGGTGGCAGTAGGGAACTTGAGGGTGGTACCTTGCTGGAGGGAGTGGGAAGGCCTAGTGGTTTCCTGGGGAGAAAAAATCCTGAAAGGCATATCAAGAAATAAAAGACTTAGCTTGAAAAAATAGGGAAATATGCAAAAGGGCTGCAGGCCAGCAGGTGAGTATAAGGAAAGAGAAAATACCTTTTGCCTCTAAGGATACTTCTCAGTTAAGTCGGGCTCTTCTCTTGGTTTTAGCCCAAACCTTTTGACAGTCCCCACACAAAAGTTTTAATGATATATTTATGTTGCTATTGGAAGAAATTGCAATCCACCTGAATGGAAGAAATGAATCCATCTGCTCTAGGGATTCCTATGAACCCTCTGTCTCCCTACAATCCTACAAGGACACAGCAACTCTCCTGCAAGTGCAGCTCATGGAGAGGGTTAGGGAACAGCAGTGCAATAAAAAGTAAAGTGATGTTCAAAGACATAATCCCGTGTGACTGCAAAATTAGCGACGTTGTGATGATGTAAGTGCTATTTATCAGCAAGAAGCTGTCAATGTGGTTAACAGGGGTGTTCAGGCTGAGAACTAATCACATGGGCTAACCTGAGAAATTCTCCTGGTGCTGCTGTACATTTGAGATGTGTTGGCTGCGTTGGCTGGGGGTTGTAAGTCTACAAAAGTGCCAATGAAAACCTGTCTGGCACTCTCCTCTCGAGCTGCATAGTGCACAGACCTCCCCTTCCTACTGCACATGCAGTCATCCCCTCACAGAACCTGTCCAGGTAGCACAGCCAACATCCTGTTCTCACCTGCCCTGTAACCCACCCATAGATACCCACAAAATTCACTGGTTAACCACCTGCAAAATTTTCCTTTGTGACGCCTATAAAATGTTAGTCACAAAGGTGAAGTAGCCCATGTCTTGAGTGGTGCCTGCCATACTGACCAGCATTTACTGTTTGCTTGGGCCCTTCCCATCTGTTGACTAAATGTCCCTTATCTTCACATGTAGATATTAAATTCTTCAGTATAGTTGTAACACAGTAAGCACAATAAATAGCAGTAATGTTAACCAGTGTGTTTAATAGTAAGACTCTTGATGACCATTTATATTGCTATTATATTTCGCTCAGCATTTCTGATTTGTGTCACAGCTTTTGTTACATAGATTAATTGCTTTTTTTTTTCCAATAGTTGTTGACATAATCGAACAGACACTTTTAAAATTTCCCCTCATCTGGGTTCTGGACTTCTAAATCTATACTGGCACTCAGGCCTCAGTACCTTTATCTCCATTTCTATATTTAGAGTACCTTCCTCACTTATCCTTCTTCCATTCTCATTTTCATGTCTTCCTTTTATGGGGATTCTCAGACCTGAAACTGCTCTCTCCTGGCTCTGATGCTGTTTTGCAGAAAGCTCTCTCTGCTAAATGAAACAGAAAAATTATATTCAAAGACAAAATATTTCAGAATTAAACCCTCAAAACATCTCTGGCACTACATCTGATATTTGACTGTCACAGACTCATTAAGTACCAGGTTGGAACAGACCTTAAGGATAAACTGTTCGAATCTTTCTTGGCAAAAGCTTAGTCAAGACAAGATGGCTCTGCACTCCTTTCAGCTGCATCTTAGAAGTGTCCAGTGTTGGGAAAGGTGTCCAGTGCTGGGGAAGAATCTATGCTTAGTCATACAGAACATGTATACATGACCACAGTGTGGTACACACAGTTGTCTTGATAACAGATTAGCAAGATCAAATAATAGAGTGTTTTTGCAGACGGAGTCCCACCATCTGCCACACCTCAGCTAATAAATCCTACGTCACAGCTTCATATGAGCTTGGACAGATTGTTTCTCATTCCAGACCAACCACTACTCACAAGAAATTTGTTGTCTTCACCCCTTCACCGGTGCAGTACAGACTCAGTCATAGTTAGTCAGAGGCAGGTCTCCATCCTGTAAAGTCTTAGGTGTGCATTTACCTGGTTATAAAAGTTATGCAATGTTTTATCTCTTCTAATTCTACTATGGCCATGTCTTTGAAAGTTCTTAATCCTGAAGTTGTGCGATTATGTGAGAGTTCCAGTTTTCATTTGAAGAGAAACTCTTTAAAATTTAAAGAAGAATGTTCAAAAATCTGAATTCATAGAGAGAAAAATCCTTCTCTTGTTTTTAATTTTTTCCTGACTTTTCAGCCATTCTAATGATTTTGGCATATTCTGTTCTCAATGATTTACAATTGGAATTAGCTCTACTAAAACACTTCATTGACTTGAACCAGACTGAATTTTTAGTTTGTAAGCTCATTACAAAGATCATGCTTTTTCACACATTCTGACATATGCATAAATTTAAAAAGTGTATCAACATTAAATTCTCAAGAAATGTTATAGCGTCTCTGTTTTCTTCCAGCCAAGCCACCATATGATTTTTAAATTGGAAAGGACAAGTTGTTTTAGGAAGACAATCATCATTTCACCTGAAAAAAGACTTTATTTTTAGAAATTCATAAAGCATAGCTAGCTTTTTGCTAGAGGTTTTACACTTTATATACACTGTGGTTCCAGTAGGCACTACAAGTGCCAAAATGCCACAAAAAAAGACTGTTTCCTCAATACTATCACCTTAGTGAGAGACAGAAAGTGCTGGACATCGTGTAAGAAGAGAAGCCATAGTGAGAATTACCACTCAGCTTTTAGATCAAAAAGGTTGATTAAGCACTGGAGGTTTGGGGAAGATTTTCAAACACAATTGATGCCATAAATAATCAGAATTTTGCTGATCAATTTGATAAACTGATTGAATATTGTCTCATGTGTGATCACTTGTAATATTTGGGGGGGCTTCATATATGTTTAGAAGGAGATAGCCTAAAGCCTAAACCTGCCCCTGGTGACCATTGTTGTTGAGTAAATATGGAAATACTGAAAATACGTATGTTGATGACTGAACCCTGCCATTGCCATTATTATTAGCTCTTCATTATTTATCTTATTAAGAAGCTCCTAGAATTACATGGGAGAGTGTCAACAATTTGAGAGGTTTCCCATGCAGGGCAGGAGCTCTAGACTCTGCAGCTCTTGAGGAGGCAGAGGCTGCCAGGGCGGTCAGGCTTCAGTCTGCCTGCCATAGCATAGGACCTAGAGGCCTGCACTTCCCACACATTCTATGGCAGGTTGCAAAGAAGCAATCTGTAATACCAGAACAGTTCCTTTAACAGAGCCATGGGATGGAAAAAAAGCACGTACTAAAAGCCATGAAGGACTAGGGTTAGATGTCAAATGACTAAAATTTCCCAATTTTCTGTTGTTTCTCTGCACAAGTTGCTTTGGGTTCACTGATGTCTTGAAGCAGGAGCAAAAATGAATGTCAGGAAGACTTTCTTCATGACTCAGGAACAACCACTGGAATATATTTGAGACATCTGGTCATTCCTTTGCCTTGGCCCTGATCATGTCTGAATATTCAAAAATGCACATAAGGGGTTTTTCATGCAGCAACTCTGATCAGAGTTTTTGGATTTGGAATGCACAAGTAACTCATGAAAGGGATGCAATACACAGTGAATATGAGATAACCTCCTTCTTGTCAAAGATAAGGTGTGAACTTACTGATGCTTTTCGGAAGTGGAGTAAATTATTTCACACATTGCTAGCTACGAGAATTTGCAAAAGGAGTTAGCGTGGAGTGCTTTATGAGATTAAATTCACACTTCCATTTTTTTCTTTATGGTAACTTTTAATGTAGAGAAGCATTTAGTCATCTTAACTATGAGAATCTTAGTTCAAAAAGTGACCAGCATTTTAAAAAATTCAATGTAATGTTCTTGTATTTTCTTCTGCAATCCCACTCCTCCATAAGCTGTTACACACTTTTCAGTTAGTTCCGATTGCAAGAGTGACGGTATGAGATAATTTTTCTTGAAAAATAAATACAGTGTTAACATGGATTGTTGACATATGTTACAGAGAGCTGAAATAAGAAGTTGTTCTAGGGTTAATATACTGATAATACTGAAAGTCTTATGTAACTTCTTATAGTTTAGGTTTTGCATCTTGCCCAGCATCTTGCCTGGCTTAATAAGTTCAAAACCAAGGGAAGCCTGCCTCTTGTAAAACTGGAACTTCTGAATCCAGACCTCTCTGGCACATGAGGAAGAAGCCAGCAAGAGAAGCACTTCCCACCAAATCCTGCTGTCATTCCAGATGCACAAGGATTTTTAAAAGCAAGAATCTTGCTCAGGGCTTTATGCAGTCTGGTTTTGACACCCTCTAAGGATGGCAACTGCACAAAATCATCTGCAAAGAAGTAGGCTTTTAGCCATATTTTTAATTGTTTTGTTCAAATTCACACTTCATTTAAAATGCTCATGGAGGTGGAGTGCTAGTGAACTTCCCAACCTTTTTGAAATGTGCTGAATCACAGGAAAAGTGAGGATGCTCACTTAGAGAAGGTGTCCTAGGCTAGAAAGCTTGAGTAATACTAAACTAGATAAAACAAGATTCTTCCAGAGTCCTTACAGGATCAACATCATCACTTTCCACAAGGTCCTAATACAAAGTATTTTATCCAAAATTCTAGGCTTTTCAACCTAGTAATAACCTACCTGTAAAAACTAATTTATACAACCACAGAATTTAGTTAAAGATAAAAGGTGAGTCAGTTGGATAGAGTTCAGTGACTCTAAGCAGAAAATGAGAAATAAAAAACCAGTAAAAAATAATACCTTGAATTTAATTCTTTCAATTTCAGTGCTCTAATAGACTGCTTTAGGTATGACTTCTTTTAAATACCCCATTTAGCACAATTTGAGGTGTTTAACTGATTATTGATCAACTGGTATTCTTCTTAAAAACCATTCTTTGCAAGTTCAGCTTTGTTACTTGATACCTGATTTTCCAAAATGCTGAGCACCTGCAGCTCCCAGTGGCTTCACTTTCACAGTAACCACAGTTACGCAGGAAATCAGGTCAGAGCACGCTTGTACTCACGTGGCAAGGCCCCAGTTTTCAGTGGAAAACTATACATTTTGAAGACTAGGGCATTTTTTATTTTGCTACACCTTTACTAAGAAGTGTCTATTTTTCCACAGCAGATGCTGGAGCCCCGTCCTTTTAAGCTGCCAACATCTCAGATCGGTTTCCAAGCTCTTCTATTTAAAGAGAGAGGGTTGTCATGCTGGAAAGTACCTTTAAAATAGGGGTCTGGTGCAGGACCTGGCCCCAGCTTCCCATTTATTCCATTTTATGCCAATAGCAAGGAAAAATAAATTATGAGCAGATGCCTGCTTCTGCCCTGCTCTGGATTCTGGCCAGACTATCTGAAAAGGTGTAATACAAGCAGCTGCTGCTTTCTAAAGGTACAGATATTTATTCACAGGAACAAGAGAACTGTGATGAAAAAGGTAAAAGAATTAGGACTCTGGAAAGTACAATTTCTTAGAGCGGCCTACCAGGTGACACAACTTGCCACCTCTCCATATGCATAGGCACCTTCTACAAATCCATACTTGTGCTACATAATCTGAGGCACTTGGACAAATCAGGCTAACGCAGAGTTCCATGTTTCAGTGACTCTGCAGAGCACAACTGGAGATTAGGCAAATAATTATTCACTGTAAAAAAGAGTGTATATGACATTAATCGAGATTATAAAAAGCTAACTGCATCTGGGGCTAAAAAATGGTGTTATCTGAAATTCTCATTAATAGCATCCAATTACTGTCTGTGGTTATGTAACTGTTCATCTCACTATGTGGCCACTTACTGCTGGAGTCTGTTGCTGCTCAGCATAAATTGCACAGAGCACAGTGTGTAAAGGCACTAATAGCATTTACTTTGCATTTTGCAGCACAAGGATAAACAAAAATATATTCTGAAACACAATTGCAAGCTGGGGGGAGAGGTCTTTCCAAGCACATTTCAAAAAATTTTTATGTTTTAAAATTAGTTCTCTTGTGGGGTTTTGGGGGATTTTGGTTGGTTGGGTTGGGGTTTTTTTGTAACAAAAACATATGATTGTCATGGGGTGTAAAAGAAAGTAAATTTTTTCTGTTTTAAAGATGTAATAAAAACTAGTACACTATCACATAAAACATACCATTAATTTTAGAGAGTTTATCCCCCAAATGCTATACCAATACTTCAGACCTCAAAGTGCACATCATTAGAATATGGGAACTTTTACTGAGCAGTCTGTGGGTGGGCACTGACGAAACAAAATGTCAATGGGCCTCTACTGATAAGAACAAGTAGAGATAAAGTGGACGGAAAGATCTGTGAGCCAGTAAATACTGCAAACGACAATCATAGCAGGTCAGGCAATTACCACAAGAAGAAAAAAACACTGCTAAGTCCAGCAAATAAAATGTGATCCCCTCATAAACCACGAACATGAGAGAGAATGACATCAGTCTAAAGCTGGGGTTCACAGGACATTAACCTTTCTGAATGGAGAGCTGACTATTGCAGTGGCATCAAATCCAACAACCAATCTGTTTGTATAGCAAATTATCTATTTCCTTTGTAGAAGGGAGAACAGTGTTTGAATAGTAAAGCTACTGTGAGAACCAAGGAAACAAAATCAATGAGCCAAAACATGAGGGAACAGTTGCAAACTGAAACAATAAACAAAAGAGTTATGAAGGATAAAAGCCATAGACTGAAGCAGCAGGAGAAAAAAAAGAATAGGCTGTAATGATTTCTGAGGAGATAGTTTTTCATTTTCCTCATGGTTAATGGTGAGATTTCATTGACCCCTGCTGAAGCAGGATCAGGATTCTTATGATGGAAACAAAAATGGCTGAAAAAGGACAAAAAGCATAACAAGTAGTGAAAGGATTCAGTATGAAAAAAATCCAATAAATACTAATTCCTCCCCCATTATAAGCATAATTTCTGTCTATGTTGGAATGGAGATTTCAGTCTGCTGCTATCTACTGAAAAATAATAACTTAGCAAGCAGTCACCACAGGGGTTTTTTTTGCCATAAAGAACAAAACACTCAAAAAGTCATTCAAACAATAATAACATTTCGTGATCCTCAGCATACTGGCTGGGGTCTGAAAGTACACAGCTGAGCCTCAGCTCCTTTGGAAGTGTCTGCAAAATATCCTTCCTAGAATGTAGTGCATAAAGGCAGTCCTGAGGAAATAGACATTATAGTACAATGGTGGTATCTGCTGGTATTGAGCTTCACTTCGGAAATTTTCTACATAAGGAAAAAAAAATGCCTCCTGCTTTATATAAATGGGTATATATCATGAGTCACAATGAGTTGACAGATACAATCATGAGTTGACAGATAGACAAATTTATTTCTGGAAGTAACCCAGACACTCTATTTTATTCAAAATATGCCTTTTGCTAGGCCTGAAAAATTAATAACACAGTTTTCTGGAATAAAAGCTGTATTGTAAAACCAGAATTAAGCCTTGTAAATTAGCTAATATTCTGCTCTATCCAGCAGAGCTCCAGTGCATAGGTCTAATATCAGATATTCAATACATTTCTTTCAAAACACATATTAGCTCAACAAGGATCTATGTTATAAACCATATTAATCATGAGTTTGCAAACAACAGCTTTTATCAACACTGATTATTTTCTTGATAGAATTACAAAATCAATAGGGGAAAGTTAGACAGTAGATTTAATATATTTAAATTTATAATGTATTTAAATTTAAATTTTAAAATTAAACTTTAAAGTGCTTGCATGAAATGATTTTGATAGATTGAAGTCATAAATGAAGGGTATCAATAGGTGTAAATGCATCAGAATAGTGTAAGAGGCTAGCCAGAAAGAGAAATCGTTAATAAGAGAACAATTCTGATGAAATAAAAAAATTTAAAGATCGTAGCTTCAAGAAAAACAGTTTCATATATACATAAGAAAAGAGAAAAATCTGTGAGGACAAATATTTGTGACAAAACTGAGCAACAAATCAAATATAAATATTTAGTGTAATATAAGGACAAATTAAACAGGTACATGTTGCTCCATTTTTCAAGCAACATTAAAACTCAATACCAGATAGATATACAAAGACAAGAAATGCCCCAGAAAAAGATATATACCATGATCAAAGGCTCAAAAATAAATAACCAATGTGTAATGCTAACTGAAATGTTTGGGGGAAAAAAATAATCGCAGAGAAGAAGTTAAAAAGAAAAGATCAAGAATGTTTCTCATATGAATTTGCCCCAGACTTACAAATGCCTTCTTAAAATCTGAGATATTTCCAGAGCAGAAGTGAAATAAGTGTGAGTAAGGAGATAGACTAATGTGAGTGCAGGGACTGACCACATGGGTATCAAATATATATTTTGAGTACCCGAAACTAATAATGGACCCCCAAATGCACATATTGCATCCCTTGACTTCTGCACTTAACAGGTCAAGATGATTTGTAGGTGTTTCATCGAGAACACCACAGGCTACGGCATGGTAGGGCCTCCTTGGCCGGAGACCCTGGCACTCCCTGCCGTGGGGCAGCACAGGTGCAGTCAAAGGTACAAAGGTTTTCTCCTCTCTTTTTCAAAAATGCAGCTGAAAGCATGAATAGTGGTGAAAGCAATTTCCTTTGAGACAGAATCTGCATGTTTAAGGCTTTCTGAGGAAGAAACTGAACTTGGATCCTAATTTGCGAGCCGGTGAACTCTAGAATCTGACAGAAAAGGTGAACAACACTGTCATTTTCTCCATTAACTTAAATAAAGGGAGACTGCAGAAAAATGCAGCCTGTTTTTGCAGATATGCTTTTGGCACACTGCAAAGAAACTTCTTAGGTTAAGTCTCAGAATCAATTAAAGTGAAGGAATGTCTGCTTCTGGGGTTCCAGTCATATTTAGAGGGAAAATAAGTAATAAGATGGCTACATAGACATCATCTGCTCTGAGCATCTACAGAAGCACAAGCCTATGTGCTTAGGGATTTTAAGATGGAACAGGGAGTTCCTTATTGAATTTAGGCTCCACAAATGTTAAATAGTGGCTGAATAGATTTAGATAATTTGTACCTACTCAGCTGTTGTCTTAGGTGCCTAAATCCTTTCCTGGAACTGGACCAGGAGAGAGCAGAGCATTGTGCTGTTAAGTGCTCTGCTTTTACAGAAAATCAATGCTGAACTACCATATTTTCATTTAGAAGATCCTCCCCCAGCATCTGTATAGCTTGCCATTATACAACTAATTGGACACATTATAAATGCTTAAAGATATTGAAGGGCTTTAATAAGGAGGGAAAAACAATTATTTAGTTTAGTACGAGAGCATGAAAATCAGAAGAAAATTCGTATGTGTAGGAATTATTGAGAATTAACTATATTCAGATGAGGAGGAACTACTATGGACTTACAAAAATGGCAGAAACCAGCATTTCTACTATTTAAAAAGAGAATAAACATATCACTGATAAGTAGAAGGAACCATGGTATTGCTAGGCAGCTGATGTTGTGTCATCTCTTCCTCTTAATGATGTGACTTGATGGAATCAGCTCTCTTCCATTTTGAATATGTGATTTTGAAGCAATTAGTGATTATCAGAGAAACCTGTGGGAACATGACCTGTCATGGGGCTGCCCTTTTCTTGCCAACAACTTCTTAATTATCAGGTTTTACTCATTTGATCCAGGATGGTAAATCTCTGCCTGGGACCTTCTGAAGATCATATTTTTCTCAGAAGTAAATAAAGTAATGAACAGAGAACTAGGTGAGGTAACACTTTTTGTACAAGTGATAAACCCTTTTGCACAATCAATAGCACAAATGCTTTAAAAGGGAACATCCATTATGCTGTCTTAAGATCCAAGGGGGAGGAAAAGCTGAGCTCCATTGTTCTTCAGATATATTTCTCCATCCTTTGGGAACATTTTACTGTACCAAAGGTTGACCAACAGGCACTAAACTCTGAGCACTGATCTTTGCTCAGAAGGTCAGGATCAGAGCCACACCTCATTAAAATCAAATCACTGAAGTCTGGTCCGCTGTGGAATCTCATTTTCTTTATTTCTCTGTAAGATGATTGGGTTGGCCCCAAAAGCCAGCCATATCCTGGGCAGCATGGGCAGTAGGTCAAGGGAGGTGATTCTGCCCCTCTCATCTGCTCTGGTGAGAACACACCTGGAGCACCGCATACAGCTCTTGGGTCCCCAACACAAGAAGGACATGGAACTGTGGGAGCGAGTCCAGAGGAGGCCATGAAGATGAGCAGGGCTCTAGAACACCTCTCCTGTGAAGACAGGCTGAGAGAATTGGGGTTTTTCAGCCTGGAGAAGATAAGGCTCTGGGCAGACCTTATTGTGCCTTCCAGTACCTGAAGGGAGCCTACAAGAAAGATGGAGAGGGACTTTTGTCAAGGGCATGTGATAACAGGACAAGGGAGAATGAGTTCAGGCTGAAGGAGGGTAGGTTTATGTTAGATATTAGGAGCGAATTCTTTATTCAGAGGGTGATGAGTCACTGGAAAAGGTTGCCCAAGGAAGCTGTGGATGCCCCATCCCTGGAAGTATTCAAGGCCGGGTGCTGAGTAACCTGGCCTAGCAGAAGACATCCCTTTCCATGGAAGAGGGATTGGAACTGGATGATTTTTAAGGTCCCTTCCAACCCAAAGCATTCTATGCTTCTGTGAAACACAGGAAAGAAAAACTATCACACCATTAGAGAAAGTCACTGACCTCTGGAGATACAAAGTCTTTTCTTCAGGTTTGCTTCTTTGGTTAAGGGAGTTATCCATTGGCCAGTTTGTCCAGCAAAGCACACAATATTTAGAAAAATATACTCATATATTTCAATACAAATATTAACAAGAATTTAAGCAAACATATAATTGGAAGGCATTATATACAAACTTGGTTAACCTACTTCACTGAAAATATGTTCCCTAACAAATAACATTTTTATTAAAAAAAAAAAGTTTTAGAAGTTATTTGTGTTATTAACACTCTTCCACTTCACATTTTTTCAACATTTTCTTCAACACGTTTTACATATTTTTAAAATTTTAATTCATTAAAGTTTTATCTTTTTACTGAAATACGTGGATTTTCATAAAATGAAAATTAAAAATGTGAAATTCATATTGATAAAATATACAATGGAAAGAAAAATGGGAAATAGGTCAATCTCGAACTCTATTAAATGGAAAGGGCTTTAAAATGTCAGAACACTAGATGCATTTTGACATGTAAATGTAGTTAACCATATCAATAGTGAAAAGTTCACTGTATAGACTTCCAAAAGGATTAGAAAACAAAAGAAACAATAACATTTTTTCCTCTTAATTTCTCTTTTTTTAAGACAAACTTACCTTTTCTTGAATCCTGAGTTAGTAGTTTTGAATGCTTGGAGATGTGCAAGCTGTAATCATTTTGCATTTAAGATGCAGAGTGCACTGTGATTCAGATAATAAATTATTTAAATGAAAATTACTTCCATTTCCAGGAGATCTTAGGAATCTGGTGAATATAAGCCTACACAGGAGCATTTTTAAGCCTCTATTTATTCACAGCAAAGGCTTTTAAAAACATTGAATAATAAGAGTCAAAAATGTTGATTCTCTGTCCTTCTATATCTATTATATGAATGGCTTGCTAAGCAGTATAAAGGAAGGTATAGAGAATAACTTCCGGAAGGCAATACACATTCACTATCAGACAAGGAATATTTCCCTTAAAAGATACTTTATTAATTTTCCAAGTAATTACCAAGCTTTTAGGGAAAAAAAATCAAATAATCTCCAGGGTTTGCACAGCCTTTTTAACAAGGATGTCTGGATGCCTCTTTATTTTTAAAATACATTTATTTTACTAATAGGAAATAGAGACTCACAGAAACATAACTGGCCTTTGGCTTCACTGGCTGAAGACCGCCAAGTACACTTCTGTCAAACCCAAGCCACATCCTGAAAGGCCAGGACAAAGCCGCAATGCAAATGAGAGGATGCACAGCAGCACAGCCTCTCCCCCCATTCCATGTTGTGTGTTCTGTTGGAAAATTTTAGGTATGAGGGCCGCACCTCCTTCACCCATGCCGCACCACCTTTCTCCTGCTGAAGGCAGTGGTTATCCTAAGCAGTCTCCTGCTCCGTAGAGGCAGAAGAGCATTTGACACAAAGGTGATAGGCAGACCTCACAGTAAATACACAAGTTATATATAAAAAAATGAACTCAGCCTGTTTCTTGTCTTCATAACATTTCTTTTTCAGTAATAACAGGAGGAGGACTGAGAGGAGCACTGAGCCTACAGAGTTGTTTTCTGCTCTGCCACGCTATTCAGAAATAACAATTTCCCAACAAAATATTAGATGGCAAATGGCTGGTATGGACAACTTTATATTATCCCTTCTTCATTCTTAAAACACAATAAAATAGAGCAAGCTCGTTATGAGCTATCTGAACGTGTATGGCTGCAGAACCTCTGCTCAGGTGCTTCTGCATTCAGAGGCCCGGGGCAGCTGGCGTTAGAAAAGTCCCAGGCAATGAAAACCTAAAGTTCCACCAGGAGAACAATTTATGTCTTCTAGAGGACTGTTGCCATCAAAAGCACATGACATGTTCACGCTTCTTTACCGCTGAATAAATGTAATTCCTAACCGGTTTTGAATATATTACATAAATTTACATGAACTCTGGCAAATCTTAGGGCTTTCTGTTCACTGCATTATCAAACATCTCATGACAGACATAATATTCACCCTAAAACAGACAGTATTTGAACTAGTCTCCCATGGAGAATGAGTCACAGGCTTCTTTAGATTAAAGCCCAAACATTTGGGGTTCATACCTGTATACATGTTTTTATTTTTGTTTTCAAGGTTACAAGCAGTTAATTCTATGTTAGTGATAACCAAGACCACTGAATGATTATTCATTATCTGTCAGAACTAGTCAAATAAAAATGTCCATTAATATAATCAGTAATTATATCCCACATCAATCACCAAGAAAACTATTCAACATTTGTCCCTGTTCCATAAATTTTCTATACATAATAGTCACCAAACAAAAAAAGAATCAAGATCTTTTTCTGAAAATCTCAGATAAATTATCCATAAATATTTATTTAATTAACCAACCCTATTACTTGTCATGTCTCCAAGCAGGTGTTGAGTATTCCCCTGACTCTTTTCCTAAGTAAATTAATATCTGGTTACACACTTTTTTTTATTGTGTGTCACAGCAGCATGCTCACTTTCTTACCTGTGGTCAGGTACCAGTTCAGAGTGACATTCAGTCACAGGTGTTTATTGCCATTCAAATTAATTTCTCCAACCACGACCAAGGAATATTTTTTTTCTTTCCTCAGTTGTCTTTCAGCCTCAATCAAATTAAAAATAGTGCTGTATACATACCTTGCAAGGCAAACAAAAAGGCCAGAAACCCGATGTGTTTAACTACTTTCTGTCTGATGGGTTATTCACTTTCTCTGCTCAAAAGCATTTAAATGTGTTTTCCAACCATCAGTGTGGATATCTTATACACTGATCTTTAAAGAGAATATCCTAAAATCTATTTTCAAGTCTAAGACAATCAGGGCTGGGAGGAGTTAGCTCAGGATATTTCCAACTCCTAGCCTTGGCAGCATCTCTTTGCCCTGTTGGAGTGATAAAGGCAGAAAGACTTCATAGTTTCCCATAAATACATAGGTATTTTTATTCCTTCTAAAAGAATATGAAACCTTCTTTTTTAAGTAATTGGGAGAAGAAATGAGTGTTTCTAGTTCCAACACTTACCCTAAGCAGCTACAGCAGCTCAGGGGCTCAGAGAAACAGGACAGGTGATAAGACAGTTCCTGTTCTTGAAATACAGCAGAGAGGACCCTCTGCTGGGCTGGTAATAGCAGGGTTCCCCCTGTGCCTTACTCAGATTTCTTAAGTAGCATCATTGGTCTAAGCATACACAACCTGGGGTTCCTGCTAAAAGAGAAAGTTTTGTCCTTCACCAATTCTTTTTCTAGGTTGGTTTCAACCTGAACTGTGAGTACATGAACACTTGTTCTGGCATACGGGAGTAGGCGGCACAGGAGCGAAACAAGAAGACAGAGATGGGAAAGGAGAGATTTTTTGGAAACATATATAATTAGTGCCAGCTTCTGAAGCCGTGATGTTAAAGTCAGCACCTCAAGACAGTGGTGCCCTGGAATCATCTCTCTTAGAGCTACTAGGTAAGATGTCAACAAACTCAATAACTGAGATTTGTTTAGCTATCATGACAAAGAAATGTTTATGCTGATTTATGAAGGATGAGGCACTTAGGTCCTGTTAGATAATTCCAAAACCTGATAGCGATGCAAAAAATCTAAAATTGTTTTGCCTTAATCCAAAGCTGGGTATTATAAAGGGACCGTTCTAACAACCCAAGTGGAATTACTTATAGAAACATATAATCATTAAGGTTGGAAAAAAACGCTAAGTTCATGGAGTCCTACCAACACTGAAACTGTTGTGTCTCAGGGTTAATACAGAGTCATGGATTTCTATCTTCTGATGCTTTATATGAGGAGTGTATTCCTATGTATCTTTGTCCACCAACTTTTTTTAGTGTCTTTCTTAAGGTCAATATGAGCTTTCCTGTGGTCATATTTCCAAAGTTTTATTTTCAATAAACATTAAAGAATTTGGCCAGGTGTCTGAATAACACAAAATGGCACAGCTCTGATGAAATCAGCACATCTGTGGTCTTTTATTCCAGAGAAGGATGCACTTTATAAAAATATTCTTTAAATATCTTGTGACATTTAGGGATTTAACATAGAAGGAAATAGATTTTCCATGAAATTGGGTGGCCATAGAAGAAAAAAAAGCATGAATAATGCTTATAATCCCTTCATATCTCTAATCAGTCACAGTTTTCAACTGATGTTATATTCTTGGATGTTTCAGCGATATCTAACACCACTGAATAACACTGAATTGCTCAGAACTTATGCCAAGCTGATACAAAAATTCATTAATTTGCTTACCTGCCCATGTACATGATGTTGCTTCTGGCAATTTTTATTCTTTGTTTCCCCATATTCTTTTCACGTATCCAGGGAATTACCATTTTTTCTATTGTTATCCATTGTTTCTGTGCTTCCTCTGTGTGAAATACTCTAATTGCACAGTTTAGATTTCACATATTCAATTGCCCCATTTTATGATCAAAGTTGAAGTCTATTTATTTTGCCTATATTTTTAATCTAAAGCTAGCTAATATTTAACTCTACAGGTCAGGTAAAACTTTCCTGTTTAATGCTGTCTCACTGTGACAAAGTTCAGATGATAATTAGGGAATAGGCATTTATAAGGTGTGTCATATTTATATTCCACTTTGCTACTTGCCATAGTATTTTCATAGTGGTTGGCATGATTTAACTTGCAGCTCTGTGATCTCTTAGTTATCTAACTGAAATTGATCCATTCCTTTAAAAATAAAGCATGATCAATGTCACAGAATATCATTTTCATAGACATAATGGTACTCTTTACCTAGCAATGTGTAACAATACCTCAGAAATAATTTCCAAGTTCTTGCCTATTTAAATACCAAATTATTTGTTTATTCAGAAATAAATTTTTAAAAAGGAGAAGAATTATTTTCCAGTTTGCTCTCTGATAATGTGAATCAAGAACAAAAGCAGTACTAACATAAAGAGAAGAAATCAAATGACAACAAGTATCTGAAAAATTTAATTTATGTTCATTCAAGTAAATAGAAATAACCTGGCTATCCCTATTAGCTTGCTGGTTTTTTCTGTTGGCAGTTTACATAATGAAAATAATTACATGAAATCTAAACTGTACACATCCTACAGAGCCACACCCTTTTTCTCGCTGCCGTTTCAGAGAATCACAGATTATGCTGGCTTGGAAGGGACCCACAAGGATCATCGAGTCCAACTCCCTGCCCTGCACAGGACCATTCCAAGAGTCATACCATGTGCCCGAGAGCACTGTCCGAAAACTTCCTGAACTCTGTCAGGCTTGGTGCTGTGACCACTTCCTAGGGGGCCTGTTCCAGTGCCCAGCCACGCTCTGGGTGAAGAACCCAAGTCTATTCCAAGCAAGATATCAGAAATAGTATAACCAGCAGGACTATGGCAGTGACTGTCCCTTTGTACTCAACACTGGTGAGGCCACACCTCAAATCCTGTGCCAGTTTTAGGCCTCTCTCTCCTAGAAAGACACTGAGATGCTGGAGCTTGTCCAGAAAAAAGCAACAAAGCTGGTGAAGGGTCTTGAGCACAAGGTCGTAAGTTACAGCTGAAGGAGCTGGAGTTGTTTAGCCTGGGAAAAAAAAATATAGGTTTGGGGGGGCTCATTGCTCTCTGCAATTCCCTGAAAGGAGCTGGTAGCGAGGTGGGGGTCAGCCTCTTCTCCCATGTAACCAATGATAGATGGACACAAGTAGCTCCAGAAGAGGTTAAGGTTGGATATTTGGAAAAATTTCTTCACTGATGGGCTGTCAGGCATTGAAATGCGTTGCCTAGGGAAGTGGTTGAGTCACCATCCCTGGAGGCATTCAAAGGACATGTGGTTGTAGCACTTGGGGACATGATTTAGTGGTGAACTTGGCAGGTCAGCAGCTAGACTCTATGATCTTAAAGGTTTTTTCCAAACTAAACAATTCTATGATTTTAAAATTAATTTAAAAGTCAAATTCTTCACATTTGCTATTTATTCATCCTTGTTTATTTCTAATGCCTTTGGTTGGTGACTGACGGGATTGGCGATAGCCTTGCTTTGAAGTGTAGACCTTATGTACTTCATTCCAAAGTGCTACATTATCACTGCTTAGTTTCTTTTCAGATTCCTGGGTACATGCCATTTAAGAATGTAAACACTCAGTAGACATGATGTAAACACACAAGGATTTTAGTCAACACACTGTTTGGTATTCCTCTCACATTAGCAAGGACAGCACAGACAACTACCAGCTCCAGGTGTTTAGATCTTTTAAAATCTGTAACACATACATAGGAAAACTATGTTTCTCTTTAAATAAACATTTTCTGTAAGAGCTTTCTTACCCAGACTTGCATAGCACATTTGTTTCCCTGGGTCATTTTCCATTTTACAGCAAATAGGTTATAGACAGAGCACAGCAATCTGACAGCAGCTTTTCCCTCCATCGATAGAATTTCTATTTAAAGATGAGGATTCAAAATCTGTATTGAAGGTACATGCTCTCTCTTCTAAGGGGAGTCCGTGTACCTGTACATAATTCATCCCTTCTGTTAGTTTAGTAAGGCCAAGTTTAAAATTCAAAGAAGACCTGGCACTAAGTCTTTTCATTTAAATGTCTATTGCTCTGCAGCTGTGAGTCCATATCTTCACTCAAAGCCAGATCTACTCTCTGACCACATTACTTGTCTACAGGAATGCTGTTGGCACCAGTGCTGTTGGTTTAACTGGCATCCAAGGAGAGGGTCATCCCCACTGTACCTTGAGAATACAAGGATCTCCCATGACATTGATGAGCTTGAGTCATCAAAAATCTAACAAAAGTAGACTAAAAAAGAAGGACTCACATAAAGCTTCTGCCTCCACTGAGTTTACTTGAGCCCTAGATATTCCTCGAAGGCAAAGCTGGTATTGTTGCTATTGAACTTCTTTTACCTCTCTTCTCTTTTCCACTTTCTTATTCTCCCACTCTGTCCTTGTGTTCTCTGTTAAAAAGAAGAGCTCAGTTAAACTGCTTAACAGGTATGGCCACAGAGACAACAGTATTACAACAAATTAGTCAAGCATGAGCTGGTATCAAAACCAGAAAGTGAAGGAAACTTCCTCTTCTTATGAGAAAGTAAATTTTCATCCAATGAAATTAAAGAAAGAATATATGAATCCCAAAATGCTACCATCATACCTGGCTAATGCAATTAGGGAGTTTGCTGCTGCTTCTCAGTATGAGAATACAGAAACTTGCTACAGTTACTACGTTGTGAAATGGAGACGTACCATAAAAAACATATAAAGTGCAATTACTATCATAAAACATGCTGGAGTGCAATTTAATTTCTCTGACAAAACTTGCTTTTCTGCTTCCTGACATTCTTGACTGATTGATTTAAACAATGTAGCCTTCACACTATTTTAAGAGATTGAGCTCAAACAAATAGCCTGGCAGAGCCATGACCCGTGACCTTCAGTACCTGCCACAGGCCTTCATGGATGATTTCTGATGAACACAGCCCAGAGTAAATACACTCATATAGATTGCTTGCTCCTCTGATTGTAATTATAGGCACACTGTCTTTCAAGGATTAATTACTGTGTAACTTGAAGGTTTCTGATTTGTAATATAGTTAGCTTGGAAGCAAATACAAATATAACAGTGACACTGTGATCACAGGGACATTGAAGAGCCATGTCCAAAAGTAGGCAGAATTTTGACAAAAAATATTGTCCTTGAGGCAGACATCTGTACCTAATTATAAGGTTAAATGTTTGGGCTATGAAGGTAGAGGACCATCCCTGGTCTTAATAACCTACTTATTTGTTTTATGTATTTGGAAAAGAAAATACCACAATACCAGCAATGGAACTTGTACCTAATTTATAAGAAAAAAATTAAAACAGAATTTTCAAGTCCTATTAGGCATTTTAATGAGCCTCTTACTGGATTCTTTCACTGTTTCCTCCATCTCATTTTAAAGAAATAGAATTCCCTTGGAAATTTTAATTTTAAAGATAGAAATAGAATTCAAATTGATTTTGTTTCCTTTGCTCAACACCTAACACGTATGTAAACCCAGCTGCCAAGACCCTGCATAAAACTGTCTGGTGTTTTACCGTTAAAAGGCAAAGTTTTTAGAAACTGGGCTACCAGATATCAGAAAATTCACTTTTTTGTAAACTTAGCTGCCTAATTACAGCTGTAGACTAAAAGAAAATGCTTTTGATATCTTTTTATTAACTTGGGTATGTATAAACCAGTTAATTTCTAATCCTACAGCACCTTTTCTTTTCACCAAAGGATCAGGAAAAAATTGGTCCCCCTTATGACTCTAATTCTGTTCTCTATGGCAGTACTGACTTCAGTGGAATAACTCTTAATTCACAGAACCCTCTGGAGAGAAAGAGTATAATTAGATTATACTTAAAATTATTAGAAGTGAGAGAGTAATATGAGCCTTAAAGTAGCTGTTTTTCTGTGTTGAAATGTTTCAGTAGCAGTAGGCTGCAGAGAAGTCTATTGTCATTTGCTGCCTGTTTTAGGCATTATTCTGCTTAAAATGCATATTTTCTGGGGATTTTGTTACTAGGGAAGTATAAGTTACTAATATAAAAAGCAGGATAGTTTTTAATAAAAAGAATGATAAAACCTGGTATCAAGAAAATCATGTAAATACCTCCCATCTAAAAATAAACACAGACTGCAAAATATTTCAAGAACACAAGTTGGAAAGGTGCCTATTAGAATCTGACTGATGCATCAGCCTGTGGGAAGAGAGGGAGAGAAGGGATACTTGTTTGGGGAAAGTTAAGAGTGCTGGAGAGATTTATAATAGGTTAAGACCCCCTGAAAAAAGTATGTCTTTCCTCTTCTTTTATAAAACTCCAAGCCCTATAATTTTCTTTTGTTTTACTGAATCAGTCTCACAGTAATTTGCCTAATAGAAACAAAGGAAAAAAAAAATCATCCTTACAGACTGAATCCCTTGCTACCTTTCAGAAATTTCCTACTATTGAAGAATATGCTAAATATAGACATCTGAATCCCAGCTATCCAATCAAACATTGGAAACAGAGCAACTGTACAGAGACATTATATAGCATAGAGAGCAAAACTAAGGTAAAATAAATTGGCTAGTAGTTGTAAAGGACAACAGATGTTAAAAATGTCTTGTAATCACTAAACACAGAAATGACTGACAATTTGTTATTTATCCAGATATATAAAAGTTTTAAAATTAAATAAGGTGTAAAATACAATTACTGACATAATTGATTATATATAATGCTAGACATTATTAATTCTATATATGTTTAGGCAAAAAAATTATTATTTTCCCCCCTAATCTAACTTCCTTTCATGTTCTCAAATAAGCTAATTTGGCTTGAACTAGATGTGCTGTTAAGCAGAGATTGTCACATATCACTATAATGTTCTCGTCCTTCCTGAGGTATTTTCACATGGGAAAAGCAGATGGCATTATAGCCAGGGCTCTGCTACCAGATTATCATATGCCATCATCTGTCTCAAGTGTGAACTATTTTGGAAGGATTTCAATGCTCTATACATTCTTAGATTCATAAATTGATAAAGCGTTCCAAAACCCACAGCTGTCCACGTTCTTGTGGGTTAAAAATACATGCAATATTTTTGGTTTATCAGGTATGTTCTTCCTACTGATAACTACTGGCTTGTCTGAAATTCATCCATGAATGTGTGTGTGTTCAAGCCGCAGGAGATGTAATTCTATTGATACAAAACAGAATATTGATAATTCCTGTATTCCTTTTCCTTTTTCACTTTCAGGAATTCTTTCTGGCAGTAAAATGTTCACTTAGAAGATCAACAGGGAAGATTAAAACATACGAAACAGAGCCCTGAGGCTATTCATGTCTAAATCAAATGACACAAATGGGACACCCATCACAGAATCTTCTGGATGACAAAACATGGATCCCAAGTTAGTTTATGAGAACTGAGATGAATAAATTGTTCTTTTATAACTATTTAGTCTTTTCAACATGACTATTCCAATCCAAATTATTCTGACATGTACGCTTTGGCTATTGCTTGTCCACACACCCGTCTCCCTTGAGCACTGGCTGATGCACCTGCCTTCACTACTTCTCATGGAAACGGAGCTAGAACTAAGTTAGTTTATGGTCCTTTTTCAGAATTCATCAAGAGCAGCACATGGTTTTTTTTAACTCTTAGATGGGGAAGGCCAAGTAAAGCTATAGGAAGCAGACAGTTTTCAATTATTCCAGGTAATAAGATCTGCCTAACACTTGTCATCTGCACGGTGATTCTACTACTCTCTATCAGATTACATTTCATATACTAACATTTAAACAAAATTAAATCAAACCCCTTGTGTCTTTACCTCTATAGCAGTTATTCAAATTACCCTGCTCACTTGACTACTGAAAAGGCAAACATGTCAGTGCTGAGGATAGAGAGACACAATAAAGAGGAAGAGGGAAATCTGGTAACCAAGCAATGTAGTCATGAGCTTCTATCTGTGAGAAAGATCAGCAAAGTTCCTGTGCTATGCCAGCACAAGCGAGCAGTGGAAGAAATAAATGTCTTATCCCTGAGCATAAAGAAAGAATTATAGAACTGGAAGTACTTTTAGCAGATTAACAAATATTACTAAAAGATATCGAACTCCCAGGAGAGAAAAGCAGTGCTGATGCAAAGGAGCTGGGAGAGTTGGGAGAAATGCCACTTCTGTCTAGATAGGAAAGAAAGAAGAACAAATGGTACAAGCAAGTACTCTGGATTTATATTTAATGTTTAGTCTGAAAAGGTTTCAGATATCACAGACAAGTATCCTGCTAGCATACATGTGTATGACAGCCTTTTAAAATGTAAATCAATTATGTATCACTTATGGAACATCTCAAGCCTAGGGAATGCTATTCATACCATTGATGACAGCTAATGGTAGAAATGGAACCACGTGCTTCAGGGAGCCATATGAGGCCAGCACATAGATAATTAGAGAAAGAAAGAAGAAGTGGCATAATTAAAACATCATCTGCACATTCTGGATAACCAGAAACCAAGCCTCAGTATATCTGAAAATATCAAACATACCACCATGGAATCATATGACAATGCAGTTCTGAACAATCTCAGAAGGTGCAATTTCCTGCCCAAAACAGTGTCAGGGAAACTGTGAGACCTGGTTGTTTAGGGGTTTATCCAGCTCAGTCTTGAGAATGTCCAAGGAAGGGGAATGCATGGCTTCTTTGGGCCATCATCATGACTGTGAGATTAGCAGAGAAAGGACTACTGAAGCACTAAACAGGATTAAATTTTTGTCCTAAACTGAAGATGTATTTGGTACCCCTTAGCCTCAAAGGATGTATAGCCCTAGACTGGGATACTTTACAAGGTCTGAAAATTGATACTCACTTTCAGCTGAAACACAGCAGTCTTGATTTTTCAGGTGACAGTACAATGAAATCACTATTTGAGATTATTACAAATTCTCCCTCAGAACAGTCCTCTGATTTGGAGTGCTCACTTCCCACAAGGTCAGTATTTCCTGGGGAAAAAAATCATCTTTTCCTGAGAAAAACTAAAAATGCCTTTAGGAAATATTTTCTCTCAATATTCAATATGACTTTATGAATTTGTTTTTTTCATGGTAAATAGGAATAAAAACAAGGCCTTTGTTTTCAGCAGTACAGTTCTGTGTCTGAATCTGCCCGTGGATCTGTCAGGATGTGGAAGTCTGGAGGCAAGTTTGTATAGGAAGTCATCTGAATTGTGCATTATTGTCCTAAGCCAACACAAAAACACGGTGGTTTTTAAAATCCTGGATGTGCTTTCTTTCCATCTATTCCCACAACATATGAGGAAAACAAGTACATGAATATTTATCTAGCTCAAATCACATAAAAGTTAATGTCCGTCTATATTCATTTTTTTTCCAGGAGTTGTGAAACCAGACTTTCAAAATCACCTGTGAGTAGCCTGATTACTGAGCTAAAGGACAGTTTCTGAGTGATTGCTTTGGGTGCTACAGCATGTACAGAGGAAATCCTCTTTCAAAAAGCATATCTGGATAGTTTGGCTATTGTACTGTGAAAATAAGTATAAAGCATAAAAATAGGTAAAATTATCACAATCATCAACAGCATTGATATCTCTAATGTGATCTAACATACACCTATCTTAAATAACTTAACAAAGAATGATAAAAAGAAAAATGAATATTAATGAATGTGTTATAATGAGATAATCTCGCTATTTCTGAGTATGTATTTCAGTATAGCAGTGCTTTTATTACTCTTAACTGGAAGAACAGTTGACTTTCATCTGAAATTATTATTCATTCTGCCGAATAAATTGAACTGTGTGGAAGACAAGTGCTAGAAAAACTAGACTGAAAATATATATCTTATTTGTATTGCAATCAAATAGACATAATGGCAGAGATGAGAAATACAGGAGAGATTATTTAAATAAATTCCATCTTAGGCAGCAGAGGACTTTCACAAAACAACATATGTCATTCGATTATCTCTCTCTGTCATCATAGATCATGAGCAAAACTCTCACTTGCCAAAGACCTGCCGTTCATATTGGCTTCAGCAGGGCTATTGAATTCAGTATTTAGCACTGATGAAAAATCTCCCCATTCATTTGCAGCTGTATCAATATAACTCTGGAGATGTTAGCTCCAGACAGGCACCTGGGTTTGGAACTGTAGCCTGTATTACATGTATTTTAGCTGCACAGACAGCAGATCAGCTGACTACCTTTGCGGAGGAAAATGCTGTTTCAGGATATGGGTATCTCTTCAAATGAATTAGACAAATGTCGATTTTTGTCATATAATTAGACATGATCTCATGCTATGATATTATGAAAGAAGAGTAGAAATATTGAAAAAGAAATATGTGAACTGGATATTTGCAGATTATTTTTGACAGCAATGTGAACAAAAGCACTCGTAAGTACAGTGTCAGGAAGAATTAGTCTATACAATTCTGGACTCTACAAAGTTACAGAGAAATATTATTACTGTGAGAATAATACTGAAAAAATACATGTGGAAAAATACAGTTGTAGGGAGAAAATATACATGCCAGGTGGAGAAAGCTTCGCCTACAGAACTGAGTGTTAGAATATGCTAATAATAAAATCGTTAATGACTAAGTGAGCACAGTGTAGAAACTGCAGTTACCTTATTTAGATGAAGTGACTGTGTAAAGTATGTTAACAGAACGCAGGAGCAAAGAAGGTATGGAACACTAAAAATGAAAAACCAAACTCTGATTGCAGGGGCTTTCTAATTAATATAGAAACACAATATACTATGACTGAGACATTTAGGAAAAATAAATTCACCTTCATCAAGACTGTATAGAACCATTGACACTAAAGCCTTGTGCTATTTTGGTGGGGTTTATTTCTTATGAGTGAAATAGGAATTTACTTGCTATGCTGTGTTCTAGGGCACATATCCAAATTTCTCAAGCTTACTGTACTCTGATTGAGGTCTACAAGGTCTTTGGGGACATATAACAAACATCCTTAGGAATAGCAAAAACATTCTCAAGCTGGAATAAACATCTGAAACTGTGTTTAGAGTTGATGGAAGGTATTTTTTCTCCCTAAACTGTTTGAATTTATATTAAATTTTGGCCACTAAATTTCAGTGCATGTTATAATTTCTCACCAGTTTCAGGTCATTTTCTGGTTAGTTTCTGGTCCATCTATACTTCCATCTCCCTGTTCCTTCTATCCCTCCACCTCTGAGGCTGAAAAACACAAGTAACTGATTATAAATAGTAGATACCGTAGCAGTATTGATAGTAGTCAAAGCAGTAAAGACAGAAATCTGAAACCAGTGAGAAACATGACACAAAGGGCAAAAGGGAACAAAACTTATCCAAAATCATAACATAGCAGATCAGCCCAAGGAAAGGGAACAAAACAAACCCCATATTTATCTATTAATATATATTTTTTAAATCTGCTTAGTTTATTTGTACCACCAAGACACCAGTGTCCAAAATGAATCACTTACATGCTTCAAAACTGTATTTTATTGAACTTAAAGTTTATCTGTGCTGCAAAGAAATTTGTATATGAATACTGATTGAAAGAACATCCAATCTGATATTGTCCAAAGGAGATAAAAGGTCTCGCTGCCTCTTGGTCACTCTCAGGAAAAGTGTACCACAAACCGAGTTCAGAGCAGCTGCTGTCCTTTTTCGCCCCTACAGCTGCTCAGCAAAGCCTCACTGCCAGTTGCTTCAGGGCAGAGGAAAGGAAAAGAGGAGTTCTGGCTATCCACTGCTTGCTAAACTAGCAGCATATGGAAACATTATCCAAGCAGGAATTCAGTGCCTATACCCTGATATGAGGAAAAAGGCTGAAGAATAGAAAAAATCTTCTTCATCTTGTGACCTCTCTGAAGTTAACCCTGCCGGTAGAGAGGGGCATCTACAAAACTGGTTGGGAACAGTAATTCCATTTTGTGAAAGATTTTGATATGGCCCATTTTTATTTATTATTGCTTAGAGACTAAACTGTTTGAAATGTGTGAGAGGAAATTGTGCCAGCACAGAATGTGCTGGGGCTACTCACTTTGACAGTCCTGGTTCAGGCTACCTTTCCCTGAGGACACACGCCCCAGAACCCTTCTGCAACCGAAGCAGGAGGAACTTCAGGCAAAACCAGAAACCTTGTAACCTCAGGAAGGTCTAGGCCATTGCTATACCTTTCACTGGCATCAGGGTGAGAGCCAAAAATCACCATAAATCTGCTCCAAATGCAAGGTGCAGTCTTTTATTGTTATTGATAAAAACACTTTCAGAACATGCAGATGTAGAAGAAGGAATTCTAACCGCAGTTTATTCAAGTGAGAAGCAAAGAAAAGGAATGAGCCTCACCTGACAGATGGCAGTCCTAACACTTAATATTTGAATACGCTGTGGAGAAGGCAATGGGAATTTGAGTACAAAGATAATTAATTTTAGAAATGGATCTAGTTCAATTAGTAACTTACAGATAACATAATTTTTTCATGCTTTAGCAATGAATTTTTTCCCTTTCCCAGCTCATTTGATATTTTCCAGGCATACACTTCCAAAGACATTAAAACTTAAGATTTGTGATTAATAAGCATGATAGTTCTTACATGAATTTGCATGAAGTATTATTAAAAAATATCATACCTGAATTTATGTTATGATGGAAGACAGATTATGGAGAATGCCTATATTTATTTTCAAGTACATTTCCCGTGGTACAGAATTACTCACAAATATATGGAGCAGGCTACTGCTCCATTAAAATTCTTCTATATATAGTAGAAGGAAACAAATAAATTAATAGAAGTATGTTTAATGTCTTGCCTAATTACAATCAACGTTCTTTCTGGACTGACAGCTGTCAGAATCATAGAGTCATAGCACGGTAATCCAGCTAGAAAATCTTTAAGAGGAACAGCACATGCTGGGGTCATTTCTGATACTCTAAATTGGCCAAAGAAGGTCAGCACAGAGTAGCCTGAAGCACCCATTCCAGGCCAAGAACCCAGGGAAACACAGTGTGCATCTAAATGCTGTAAACCCCCAAGGCAAGAGCCCACACCAAAACTGTGGCTTAATATGAGGGAATGAAGCCCTGTGGTGAGACTCAAAGATATTGAAAGAATCTCTCGGAGGAAGAAGTGCAAGCCTCATTGCTTGAATAATTTAAATCCTAAATGAATAATACAAATGCAAATATACTAAACAGAATGATCCACTGGCAGGGCATTGAGTAGATGGATATATTGATGGTTTTTGTAATTCTCTTTTCATACCTGTACCTGCTAATTCCAAAATGATCCTAAGTCATGAGGTTCTGAATCCCTAAGCATTCTAATATAGCACATAATAATAGCAATGGATACTGTAGAATAACTAACAACTTCTTGTGAATCCTTACAGAAAAAGTTAAGTTGCTTGCTGTCATACTGTTTTCCCATGTGATGTTACCTTTAACAGACTAGGAAATTTAGTTCATGGAAGTTCTGCTCTTATGGATTTTGCATTTAAAATTCATATTCTTGTCATCAAATTCCTCTATCTCAGAGTGAATTATGTGTAAAATAGATATTGAATGAAATTCAAAATATAACTTTTTTTTTATTACTGATTAAACTAGCTGTAAAATTAAATAGAAATTTTTAATCACTTTTTAGACTGTAATTTTGTGCAGACACTTCTTTTGTCATCCTAAAAACCTGATAGTCTTTCTCCCATGTAGATATCTGAAGTCCTGAATACTAATAAGACCCAAATGCAGACACAGTGATGACGTATGCCTTAAAACCAAATACAATAATTGCCTCTGTGCAATCTCATTGACATTAGGGGTCTTGCCAGGAACAGGAGGCTTCTTTTTCCTAGATAGAAAAAGTGAAACACAAAATAACCATAATCAGACGTAATTGAAGGTGAATTTTGTAACACCAGTAACGAAGCATTCCCATTTCTCTATGTAGGTAGCTGTGTAGATCATGTGGCTTTAGGATTAAGAATGACCTGGTGTCCTGGGGCATCAGCACAGCGCAAACAAAGACAAAATACTGCTTGAAGGAGCCAGCTCTGGCAGCAGCAATTTCCACCACACTCACCCAGTGCCTTTCTTAGTAGCATCAAAAGAGATTTGCTATTTGGATGTTCATGATGTTCAAGCAGCTGATTTCTATCTTCTCCAACAGAAGTAATTTGGCAGTCTGTTGTCCCAGGCAACTGCATACTTTTCCTGTGCCTAAAGCGCAAACAGTCATAATCTAAATGATGATCATTATTATTGTGAAGGATTAAAACAAAATCTAGAGCTATAACTTGAAATTTTGGAAAGACATTAAAGAGTAAAGAGACAAGGAAGCAAGTCTGATAAAAACTAAAGGTGATGATAAGAGACATCAACCTGTCAGGGAGTCACAAAGGCCATCTTAGCACAAAATGGGATTCAAAATAAAGTTTCACTATTTCTCTTGACAGCTCTGAAGACAATTCCAGCCTTATTTAAAATTGTGAGCATACGTAACATAGATGGATGAATAAATTACAGGGGCATGCAGGATATACATGGTAAAAGCAACACAAATATCCTATGCTAGCTGGAACAATGATAGGGCAGAGAAAGAAAAAAAGAAGAAAAAAATCAAGAACTATCAAGAATTAACTGTATTTTACTCCAGTACAAAAAGTGTTTACTCAAATAGGAATGCACTTATAAACTTCTGTGTACTGGAGGGCAAACGTTGGATTTTGAAAAGTCAAATATGATAAGACTGCTGGACTAAATCTGTGTCCCTTTTTTTTCCCCACCAAAAATATGATGGGAAATACGATTAGAGCCATTTCCACAGAGCTATCTTTTCCTGACAATACCAGGTTTAATTGCTAACTGCCAAGATGTTGAAACAGATCAGTAACACATCTTTAGGCATATACTCCTCTAAATCCTCTTAAGGAACTTGAGAAGGAAGTAGTTAAAAGTGAAAACCTTGTAACCACTATTTCAAAATCAGCTGCTCTCCTTGAGGCCACGAAATGCCATATATAGTTCTGCTGAGGAGCAGCAGCGCTCACTCGGGAGCTACCCTTGGGCTGTGGCGAGGGTGGTGCCACAAGGGCCAATGCCACAAGGGGGCAGAGGACACGGCATCGGCCACGCTGATGGATTTGAGCTCCGGAGACACCCTGCCTCGGTATTTTGGTCTTGCAAAGTTAGCAACTGTACAACTTTACAGATAAAACATCTATCTCTATGGCATTCTTCATTTCTTTAATCACACTGGAGATGGGTATTTATAGTGAATTCAAACTTTCCCACTTGCATGTATATTTTCCCAATCAAATGCAAATTCTTCCACATTACTTTCTCTGTGCTTGCTGTTAGCTGTCCAGTTTTAATATATTTTCCTCACAATTCTCTCACTATTGGCTTGCTACAGAAAATTATCAAGCAATATGTACAATGAGTATTAAGCACTCCAAGAGCAATAGATCATCTACAAGACTGCAGGAGTGTAAATCACCACACTGAAAGATTTTCTGATGTCACCTATTGCTCCTGTAGTTATTACAACGCATCATTCTTGTGAATTCATTCCCTGCTAAAAACCACATCTCAGATCTTGTCTTTCAGCAGCAGTTATCTTGCTTTGACTGGGGTTATCTTGATCAGTTCTAAACCAACCAACCAAGGTGGATAAAAAGGGGAAAAAAAGAGGACTCTAATATATATTCACATAATCAACATCAAAGTTCAAGCTACCATAGAGAGACAGAACAAAAAGAGTTGTCTAGAGTCATGGAGTTCTGGTGCCTTCAGTTTTCAGGCAAGTATGGTGTGCCTCTCAAATTTAACATGAAAAGATGGGGCTTCAGTGACATTTGAATTCTTAAAAGTATTTTTATATTTTAATTTTTTCTTGTTTTCTTTCCAGACAGGCATCTAAAGCACTGGACTCTGGACTCTACTGGCCTGTAGTTGATCTAGTTTGCAACTAACTGTTGAATACTAGAAGCAAACACTGATTGCTCAGTAATGGTCACAGTTTTATTGTGATTATTTTTATTGCTGTTATAGAAGTATCAAAGTGACATTTTTAACATAAAAATGAGAATGACGTCACTGCTGGCCATTATGACTTGACTAGATGCTAGGTGTTATAGAAAGTGTTAAAATAAATATGGCCCTCTTGACTCTTTTTACTACTGTCTTTGGGAACTTGAGTACATTTTCAGAGAAATGTATGTTCTTCATTAAGACAAAGAGCAATAAGAGAAAAATTCAACTTGAAGACTCATCCACCGTCCAAAGGAAAAGTATTTAAAAATATTTTAAGATATTTTTCTCTCTAGTATTTATCAGAATCAAAAAAATGACTTCTCCAAATATTATTACGAAAAAAATACATGGCTGTTTTTCCTTTGATTCATACCTCTGAATATAGAGGTTTAAACATTTGCTTCCACAGATAAGCAACACTCCCTTCCTAAGATTGATTACGTATCTGATTACATATCACTTAATGTAGCTGAGGCTTTGTGATTAGTATACAGTCATTAGTACATGAAGCCATCTAAATACAGTTTATATATATATAAATTATATTTTCAGACATCATTCACAGTTGTGTAAATCCAGGATGATTCCACTGAGATTAAATTAAATTAGTCCAGAAATGCACCTTCATACTCAATAGACTGTGCCCCACCTCTGATGAATGTAGAGGATGACACGTGGTAACAGCGAAACAAAGGCCACACCTGAGAAAAGCTCACGGGAATAAGGAAACACCTGTTTGTGCCGTGGAAGAACAGGTGGGAAGCGGTGGTTTGCCGGCTCAATATCCTGTGCTTGTGCTTACAAAGACCGGTGCTCAGGTGCCTCTCTTTTTTTGCCCTATGAGTTTATTAAAAAGCCGCCGATGCTTCGCACTACCCTAGAGATGCCTTTCCAGCATCGCATGGCTGCCCCCAGCTCCTTCCCCATGTCACCTCGCCGAGCCGTGCTGAACGCACACAGTTCTGCCTGCTGGATAGAGCAGGAGCCTTAATTACAGCCTGAAAATAATACCCGCTTCACCCGGGAGCCTCCCCAGCTATTCCTGTGGGATGGGAGAAGCCGAGAGGAGCCAGGTGGGGGGAGGCTGGCGCTCCCCGGGTCCGAGAGCGGGCAGCGGCGCCTCCGTGCGCGCCGGCGAGGCGGCCCCAGCACCACGGCCAGCTCCGAGCGGGCGTCGCGCCCCGACGCGGCCCCGGCCCCGGGGCG
>VXBT01007277.1:1479411-1514618 GCA_013400235.1 Oriolus oriolus | reverse complement strand
ACTATTTCAAGGAATAGTTTTTGTCATTGATTGTATCCATATTATATAGCTAAAGAAGTTATAGCTCTTACCTTCTTCTGAACCAGTGAGATGGCTCTAAAAGCAGAATGTAGGATCTTGCTGTCTGTGCAATATCTAAAAAATAAGCTAGATTTATTATGATGATGATTGTTAATGCTGTTAATTATAATTGCCTTTTCAAATTAAAGCAGAACTTCAGACTTTGATTTAGAGGAAACAGAAAATATGCAGAAGAGTTATTAAAGAGGAAGTACTCTCTTACCTTGTTGTCATGACTGCATTTTAATATAGCTGTCAAATTTCTCTCTTTTGTTTATGTAAGTCTAAAATATCTATCAAACCAGTGCAAATGCATCCTCAGGGAGAGTCTGTGAGATCTTTTCCAATGCAGCAGTTTGCTACCTGTCGAGGAGGCTGAAGCTGAAGTGTTTTTTACTGGCCAGAATTCTGGTTTCCTATTAGCTGTAAGAAGGAACACTTGATGCTTAAAATGAATTTCATTTAGAAGCAATAGTTTGAATATGTACATTGATTTAAATATTTAGCATAATATTAGTATCGAACTGGTGCGAACCCTTACAGCTAATTCCAGTTCATATACTTCCTTATACTTAAACCCATATTAGCATTTGTAATATTTCTATTATTTGGGAGAAAAAAAATACTGCTAGTCCTAATTTATCTATATGCTAAGTCAGTGTTGCTACTCAAAGTTTTTATAGTGAAATGTATATTTTTTGACAGTAATAAAATACTAGCTACTAAATAGGCAAGTGATAGTGAAAGTTCAGCATGATTGAAAGACAGCAGAAAAAGTGAGAATGAAATCTCCAGATATGTCACTGTGTTCAAAACCAGACCATATTTAAAATTTTGAAGACTTGCACTGTTTACGTGGTGTCATGTAAGAAATCTTTTATAAAGCAGGCAATCTCCTAGTGTATTTAAGTAAAAATTAATGTTATTAGCAGTGAGTGTATCAAAATTGCACATTTATAATTACACTGAGAATAGTGTGTTATAAAGGTAAACAGGAACAAACTAATAAGAGCTGAAAACTTTTGAACCTTTCTTTGAGATGAGAGTTTGGGAAAGGAGGATGGATGGAAGCACAGAAGTTCAGTGGAATGTGCAAAATGTTTCCAACATAACAATCATTTTGTGTACCCGCTTTTTTTGTTTCTAGGAACTTTCTTTTCTTCTGTTATTTTCTCGATAGATTTGTTAAAATACTGACTGTAAATGTCCTGTCATTCACCTCAACCAAAATCCGTACAGAGTAGATTGAGATGATTGGACCTTACACCAGGAAGCCCTTCACTTGAGTAGAACCCCCTTCCTGAGGCTCTTCTTCTCCCCAAAAGAAGCTGCTAACTTTTCAAGGACTTTCTTGGAGTTGCAACTGACAGGATGGTGCTCATACTTGGGCTTCAGTGAAGCCTGAAACAGACAAAATTTTGAAGTCAAGAAGTGATTTACAGAGACTTGTATAATGTGGTTTTATTTCCTTAAAAAACAACTATATTCATCTTTAATGTATTCTAAATTAATTGAAGTGTCTTTAAAAGCTATGGATAAAATTATCTTCATTAAATGACTGAAAATCTCTGTATTTCAGGCATTCTCATGAAAAGAAAGGTTGTTCAGCATTCATCCCTGCAATCGACCCTATAAGAAATGTTGAAAGAGTACTAAAAAATGCATCACTTTCTTTTATTGCAGATAAAAAATTCATCATTGCTAATGCTAGAGTGCAGAATTGTGCTATCATTTACTGCAATGATGGGTTCTGTGAGATGACCGGGTTCTCCAGGCCAGATGTCATGCAGAAACCTTGCACCTGTGATTTTCTTCATGGGCCAGAGACCAAAAGACATCATATTGCCCAAATTGCTCAAGCCCTGCTGGGGTCAGAGGAGAGGAAAGTAGAAGTCACCTATTATCACAAAGATGGTAATGTCTGGTTTTATTTTCAAAACCTTTTGTGTGTTTGGTTAGCAGTTGATTGGTAAAAGAAGTGCGTATGTTGTGCTGGCCAGCCCCTTTGCTGAAGGTGTTGTAATTTCTCTGAAGTCCAGTGAAATACTTTTGTGTGTATCAGTAAGGGAATCTGCCCTGAGAGTAGTAGGTGTATGGAGTATATCACTGTACGCTCACTCTACCAGCTGAATGAAGCCAGCACAGTGTTTGCAGCTCTGGAATAGAAGTTCTTCTCTTGGTTGGTTTAAAGAAGATGTAAATCACTTAAAGTAATCAGCTTAGAGGAACCATAATTTGATTTAAATGCAGTATTTTACCACAAAGGTAAAAGTAGGAAAAAATGGCCTATCATAAAGAAAGCATTCCCTTATAAAGAAAGGGGCAAGTCTTTTTCAGGGCTGAGATATTGTGAAGTACCTGCAATTGAACTACCAGTATTGTCCTAGTACTGCCAGAGTCAAAATTCGGGGTTGCCTAGACTATGAACAGTTTCCCTGTTATTCAGGAAAGACTCAGGACATGCAGAATGGCTGAACCTGCTGACATTTTTTTCCCTGTTAAGACCCCAGAATGAGTAAATGTATTTGCAGATTTAAAAATGCATACGCATGGGAAGTAATTATGATACGTAATAGTTATATGTAGTGTTTTGTTGTTGGTTGTTTTTTTTTTTTTTTTAATTACCCAGAGTTATTTACAGAAACACCCCTCTTTCAAATGAATTCAAGTAATTGATAATTGTGATGTACCTTATTTTGTCTCTTGCTGTGTACACTCTTGGGAGAAGGAAAAGGAAATTCATATTCAAATGCTGAGCTTAAATTAGTTCTGGAGAAGCGCCAGTGTGTTGTTTACATCAATTTTAGAATCACATGCAATGTGCTCTCTGATTTTAAAGTCACAGAGTTAAATCCTGTTCTCAATAATTCTGTTGTTATCTTGGAGTGACTTAAGTAATATTATTTTTAGCTTAGTCTGGTATAATTCAGATAGGACTCAAGCCAACCATTCTACCCACGCTACCAATATTTAAGCATACTCTTCGTAGCAGATTCTCAGTAGAGTCCTTCATTCTTAGAGCTGGTTTGGTGGTCTGGAGCAGATTTCAGGCAAGATTTGTTGTTGTAGCTGTGCCTTGGACATAGATTTCTCAGGGGACCTGACACTATGTGTCTTTTACACATCTACCCTGTGTTTGTGTTAACTTGGCATGTGTTAAAAATAATATTGGAAAAGGAGAATGTCATTGTTAACTTTCACAGCCATCAGCCTGGAGCACTGTTTTCAGATGTGATAGTTTAAAAGTCCTAAAGTCTCCCAAAATATTAGGAGGGAGGGAAAGGCATTTGAAAGTACTGCTTTTGTGTCAGTTGCCAGAGAGAGAGGGATCCTTTCCTAAAATGTTGAATTCTGGCATCGTGCAACACAAACCAAAGTAATACTGTCCATAAAAATCGCTGTATCTTTCATAGTTTTGAATGCTGAGTTATAGATTATTCAATGTAAACAACCTTATACATAAGGGTTTTCAGTAACTTCACTTCTGTGAATACTTTCTTTAATTGCCTAAATATTTTACTTGTCTAAATGTGAACAGGATTTGCCATGTGCACTGTATGATCTGCTAAATTTAAACAAACACAGGTGAATCGGGCAAAAATTGTCAAAATACAAGATAGGCCTGACACTCAAATGCATGGCTATCTGTCAGCTTGATTGTTTGTGTATATAGATTTTTTTTTGTTCCACATAATGTTCAATTTATTTTCAAAATGTGATAGAAAATCTGAAGTCTGTGTGGTGTCATGAAATTGAAACTACCTGTATGATGAATATAATGAATGTTAGTAAACATATTCTATAGTTATTCTAAATAACTTAAAAAGAAATACCTCACTTTTCATCTTCACTTTTTCAAATTTTCAGATTTAATTTTTCAATATATAGCATATATTCATATAGCTACATATAGCATAGTATATATATTATAACAATATACAGAATAGTGGTACCTAACAAGGACTTCCTCAGAGTTGTGGAACAAAGTAAATTTCAACAGTTTTCTAAAAATGTGAGAGTCTAGTGCTTGGTTAGTGGCTTATTTTGCATGTGTGCTGTGAGACTTGAGGTCAATTTCAGCAATTTTCAATTTTAGAGGTGAATTCTAGCACAGTCAGAAATGTAACTTTCTCCATGTGAGTAACCCAAGTTACTCCAATGAACTATTCACTGCTTAAAAGTTTGATTTGACACTTTATTTCCTGGCAAGCCATTGTGTAATATTTATCGTAATACTAAGCATATGGAGGAGGAAGGCACCTCAAGAAGGTGTGAATTGCTTGAGGTTCCACTGATAGGAGGTTCTGAAGACCATATTACACACTCATGACTAAATGCCCAGTGAATTGCAAATAAAACCTTATTCCACATCACACTATCATTTACTCTACATAAGCCACTGATTCTGTTAAAAATTATTTTAATATTTTGTAGTAAAGCAGAAGTCAGTGGGATCACTTATGAAGCTAACCTGTCATCAGAATTCTGGCAATGCAGATATCAGAAAGGGAATCACTCTATAAATAATGCTTTTTCTTTTTGATTCTAAATACCATCTCATATAATTTTAAAATGTCACAGCTTTGAAGTTCAGCTTAAAAGAAAATTCTTGCTTTAGAAAAATAGTATTGCACATATACACGGGAATTAGGATTCTGATGTTCTTTAGTGGTCCACAGTCCACTTTTCTAGATGAAAGTGCAAGATCTCGAGTTTTAAACATCTTGATGATGCAAGACTGAAAGCTGCTGTTTGTTCACTGCTTTAATCTTTTGGCCAGAATTACACACTTGAAGAAGACGGGACAGAAGGATGGGAAAAAATTTTGTAGCAAGGTGATATTCAGAAAATGGCAATTGTTTGAATTTACACTGCCTTAAACATGACAGACAGAAGACAGAGTGGTCAAAGGAGAAAAAAATTATATGCATCATGGTTTTATAAAGGAGTAACGTGGATGGAGCCTGTTTCCCTTTTCACCATGCGGTGTGGGGAGGGTGCAGAGCAGCGCTGAATGCTTCTGATAGCTTTGTGTAACTGTTTAGATGGCCTAGACTTGGGCACCCTGCATGACTTGGGCACCCAGCAGGCCCTGTCCCAACTGCTGTCTCCACAGCAGCTTTTAACATTTGCAGCTAAAGCCTTACTAGCTACTCTCGGAGCATTTATATCAGAATAAGGCTGTTAATATAGCTTACCTTTGGTTTTAATTTCTCCTTACTCTTTTTTCCTTTTAGAAGGGTATCTACGCAGTCCAAGCAAAGTTCTAGTCCTCTGTCCTGTTCAAGTAGTGCCACAGTAGGCAATTACATAGCTACCAAAAGAATTAATTACTGAGAAAAATGGTTAGTGGGAACAGATGGTGGCAAAACTAAAGGTCCAAATTTACGGGTTCTCATAGCACAAGTAGCTCCACAATTGTCACTGGATGTACTCATGGGATTAAAGACACAGTAAATTTCTTTTTTAATGTAAATATCCCTTTGAAAAAGAGGAATAGATAAATACACACAAGTCACAAGAACTATTATTTTGAAACAGATTTTTTTCCCAAGGATTGCCCATTAGGCATTAGCATCTGCTTAATTAAAAAATTATACTCTGGTATCAAAGCAGCCATATCATATATTCCTTACTATCTTACAATTTTTTTTCACTAATCTTATAGCTATATGATCTGAATTATACTTGAAGGCAAGATATTGTTTATACAGGATATCAGTTCTTATTTTAATAAAGTTATTTATGGTGAAAATATGACAGCTCTTCCTTTGAGGACTCCATTTTGCAGTTTAAGTCATTATTGCATAAATCATTCTTGACAGATGTAAAATATTGCTTGAGGTGGTAAAGCTGAAAAACTTTTGAGATAAAAAGTATAATTATTTTGGGATTGAGAATGGATATATAATAATCAGAAAGTATTGTACCATACAGAATACATTTTTACTTCTTACTGTGTGCTTTGTGGGCAATAATGGGATATGTCTAAGCTTGCAGATGATACCTGTTTAAGGAAGGTAGGATCATTTACGCTTAGCCTATGTGCAGCAGATATTCTAGGGTTGAGAAGAACTGTGGTAGAGTACAGGTTTGAGCAAAGACAAGATCAAGCATTTATTTGCAGAGTGTGTACAAACCTCACAAACTACTTGCCATTTACCCAGTTTCAAAAAAATAATTTGCTACAGCTGACTGCAAATTAAACATTTGCATTTTCAAAGCACATTTCCAAACTAATATTTTAAGGCCTTTTCAGCTCTTTTTTGAGGATGAGAAAATAAAAATTGTGCAAACATACTGACAAAATAAAGTGAAAATGGTATTAAGTGTTCTTAAGTAGAAAGATCAGGACTTCATTTAGAAGCTCATCATCTAGACTGCAGTCAGCATAGGTGTTTTACCACCTGTTTGTGTGAACCTACCAATCAATAAAAAATACAATGAAAAGAAAGCTGCTTACATGTGTGTCAAGTCCCCTTAGGTTAGCTCCAGCATGAAGGTCAGCAACTGCAGCCTTGATCATACTTTCAGTACCCTATCTGGAGCTGTTGAGAAAGGTCAATGAATCAAATCTCTCTGATACTGTACTGGTGTAGGACTCCTTGATATAAGAAATGCTATCTGACTGTATTTTGATAAAGAAGGTGTTACCCCCCACAAAAACCTGTCAAAAAACCCTTTCTTAATGCAGGGGATTTTTCCAAGAATTCTTAAAATACCCCTTGGTTGAAATCCAGAATGTTACTGAAGATGTTGAACTATTGGAAATGAATGAGGACATCCATTCTTATGTCTGTAGCACAGTGTTTCTACCTAAGTCTTTAATACTTGTCGAGAAAACACCATCCCTTGCCCCATTCAGTATTGCTGATTTTGCAGCAAGGAGAACCATCAGCAGTGAGACAACACCCCAGTGATCCAAATATCTCATTTACCCATCCCTATTCAGATACGGCTCCTGTGCCTGCCCAGAACTTTGAGTCACTTCTTATTCACATTTCATGTAGGATACCTGATGATTATGATAAAGCACCTCTCAGATATCCTAAGAAAGGTTATTTATGGGTCAATTTCACTCCTATTTTTCAACTCCTTGACTTTCCAATATATTCCTTTTTCTTCCCAGGTAAAGATGAATTGATTTTAAATAAGGAGAGGACTTTTATAATGAGAGATAGTATCTGAATAAATAGGACAACCATTAAATTGACTTCTAAATTATTCTCTTTGTCAGTGTTTAGGGTCAGAATGGTATAAGTAGATATATATAATTTTAGTAAGTAATGAAGAATGCAATTGCTATTATTGTAAGTACTACATCTTTAACAGAAAAAAAAAATCTTGATTTGGAAAAATCCATTCTGACAGTTTTGAGTTCCTCCATGGCACAAATAAAAAACCTGCAGGCTAGTGGATCAGGAGTCTTTCATTTCAGTGCAGTGTTAAGATGGAACTCTTCTTCCGCTGGACTTCCGTAGGCCAATTTATTGTCAGGATTCAGAATGTCACAGGGCCAACTTACACCAGTCAAGGGGCCCAAATTTTCGTAGTCTGAGCTAAAAAGAAAAAGTGATTACTGACTTTCAAAAAGTGTGCCATAGTGGTAAGAAAGATAGCACATTCTAGAGTGAAATGGTACTATAAGGTTACAATATGATACATATACTGAAAAGAGTTTCATTTTTTAATTAGGCATTCCTGACAAAATTTTTTATCTGCTTGGAATATGCTCCTTTTAGTTGTAGTGAAAGCTATTTTGGTTTTGAGTTATGAGACAAAAAGAGCAGATGCTGTCAGTCTATTTTTGGTGTGGTTTCACATGATTTATTGTGTCCTCTTTCCATCTTCATCGTGCATGCCTTCTAATGTTACATTATGATAAGAGAGTTATTGCATACTCCTAATTCGTGTTATTGATTGGTTCTTTCCCTTCTCCACCGAATTGGCCCATATATCAAAAAGAGATGCAGAGAGAAAATCAGACATCATACCTTGCAATAGGCACAGAGGAAGAGCCGCTGCTTTTCTAATAGCGGCCTTTTGCATATTTGATATGAAACAAATTTCCAAACATGGCACTTTGAGTAACACCAGTGTTGGCATCAGTGCTGTTCTCTCTGGTTCCAAGCAATGGAAAGAGGACAGGGGTGTGGGTTAGATTTTATCTTAGTGGTTTCAAGTCCAGTTTTAAAGTGTTTCCTACATACTTAGTGTATGACTCAGTCTATGTGCTAGGTAGCTCTTCCCAGCTACGTATGGAAAAAGCTTAATCAGGCAGTATAGGATTCAGAGTGGCAAGACAAAGCTGACTATGGAAATTGCTACTTGACTCTGGAAACCGCGTATCTCAAGAGCAATTAGAACTGTAGCTGTGAACCTTAGTCCAGGCAGAGCAGGTAAATGACAAAGACAGTGGGGTATTGTGGCTCTATAGTTACTGGCTCGTTTCACATTGTCTGCAGCTCTGAAAGTTCACATCTCTGAGGTGGGAACTTTTTGTCCTATGATTTTGTACAGCCTGAACTTTTTAGTCTGGTATAATGGGGTTTTTTTTAAGGAAACAACATACATGTTTGGATAATTTCTTGGAAATTAAACTGAAATTTCATTTTGAAAGCAGAATTATAGCCATAACTAGTTACAAAATGCTTTTTGCCCTCCAGAATTTCCACAGATATTCAGTTTTAAGCTTCCTCACCAACTTTCTTAATATAGCCTTTTCATTTGTAAATTCCTTAATTCTTTTATACTGAAATCACAGTGAAATCTCATCAGGAAAGATCACCACAAAGGATACCAAAATTCAATCTGAAAAAAGGTCAGAGTAAACAGTGTAAAGGGAAGGTCTTGTCTTTTTCTGTTTCATTAACATGGATTCCAGTTACAGATCTTATTATACCTAGTTTTGATACTGCCTTCAATTATAGCATTGAAGTGTTATCCACACAAAGAATATATTCTGGCTTGTTTGTTAACAAAGAGCCGTCATATCATGAAAACCTAAAGATGGTATTTAAGTGTCAACATTATTAACTATTTAACTACATTACTAACTGTTAGTGAGTGGAAATGACCAGAAGAAAGCATAGGCCAGAAATCACAACTGCATTCAGTACTTGCCTACCTGCTGAAATTTCTTGCTTTCTTGTCCTTGTTCCTCCATAGTAACACAGTCAATATAAATACTTTCTCTTACATTTTGCCATTACCTCATTTAAATCTCTGATTTGTCAAATTAGACTGCAGTGGAAACCAGAAGGTCTTGCATAAATGGTCAGTTCAGAGAAACACAATGAGAGTTTTCTTCAAATACTAGGAAATTAGGATTTATTACAACATCTGAATAACGATCCTTGACAGTACCAGCTTATGAAATCTTGGCCTTTTTTGAGCAAATGCACAGGACTATATGGCAACTGATTGTTTCTGTGGCCAGAAACACTCCTGAAGGTCTGAGAGCAAGGTATCAATACCTGTTGACACAGGACTTAGCTTGCACGCCAACAGCTTTGATAGAATTAAATTGCGAATTTTAATTTTTGTAACACTAAGAAATCCTGATCTTTAGGCATTGGAGCACTGCTCATACAGACACAGAGTATATCTTTGCTAATTAGTTTTAGCTGGATCTCTGCTGCTACATAAAAAACCAACAAATTGTGAAAGAAACATGCAGAACACAGACAAAACTTTCCTCCATTTTTATCCACAGGATACCCAGGCAGAGATAACTTCAGAACAAGGACATATTAGGGGGTTTTGCCTTTGTCTTATACCTAGGCTGTTTGAAAAGCTGTTAATCATCATGTAAATGTGTTTCATCACTAACATGCATGTGCTAAAGCACTTACTCCCAGCTGTTGTCAGGCATCAGTGCCCTTTTGAGATTATTTCTTAGAGCATTCTTTGCTGATTTTCATTCAAATCAATGCAAGTGTATCTCTGAAAATAGCTTGCAAATTTCCTCCTTTCAAAACTCATTTATGCCAATCTGCTTTACTCCTTCCTTTCTGGGAAAAAGTGCCAGATAATCTCATTAGTATTTTGTATGTTTATGGCGTTTCTTTTTATACTTTCAAAAGAACATGTTACTCAGTAGTCCATAAATCCTATTGTCATGGTATTTAAGGTAAAATACTGTTGCAATTCTGTCTACTTGCTTAAAAAATGTCTTCCAATTCAGAAAGAAAGAAAGAAAGAAAACCTGAAGTCCACGTCATTTAAAATAATGACAATAAAAGAAAGGAAAATGTGTTCAATTTTTTCCATTTTAAGTTCCCAGTGTTATTTTTGCTTGATAAAATATACCAGGAATCAATTTAACACCTTAACAATTTAAAGTCTACCCAACAGGAAAAACAACACTTCCCAGAAGGACTATTTCTGGAGTCATGGACAACATAACCATATTATGTGAGAGACTAGTAGCAGCCTTGAAGTACAAAACCAGGTATCTATAAATCAACATCTGAGCCTTCTGTGTGGATTAATGGAGCAGCTCACAAACTATGTATAATGTCAATCCTGAGCCAGTCCATGCTGGTTCGCCGTTCAGAGCATCCTTAGTCTTCCTGTGAGTTACACTGTTCATGGCAGCAAAAATGTGGGTACATAATGCACAGAAGCATCTTTAGTGTTTTACCCACAGAGTTTTAAAGAAAAGTTTTGTAGAGGGATAAGAAGAGTTTGAGTACTGTTTGTGGATAACCACGAAACATAATAAAACCTTGTTCCTCTTTATCCTGAAACTTGCAAATCACTTCTCATGTCAGGATTAGAAGTAGGATCTAACAATGCTCCCAAAATGCCTAAAAAGTTAATTAAAAAATACTCACTGCTACTGCAGCTACAAGCAGAATTAGTGTCTGATTTGTGTGATGTTTCTAGACCAGGAGCTGGGTGCATGTGGCTTCCCCCTCCTGTGTTCATGGTAACTTAAAGAGGGGAAAGGAGGAAGGAATGCATGGTTCACAGACAACTCTTCTTCCTAGCTGATGGGTATGCAAGGTAATTTTATAGAAACAGCTGCACAAACTAAGAACATTACAGCTAAGGGAGCTATTCCATAGACCACACAGATCTATTTACATTCATTTCTGGTTGTCTTTTGACCTCTTTTGTAAAAAACCAGATCCTGCGGTAGCAGAATTACCAGTAGCATCACTGTCTCTGCAGAACTCAACATATGCAAAACATAATTATTAGCCCAACAAATACATTGTGTGTGGCTACTTGCATTTCAAACATGATTTCTTTAACATTTGAATGTGCAAGAGCATTTGTCCCTGCTTCGTGGGAATGGATTGAATTGTTTCCCTTTTAAATACTATTTTGTTCTTAATCCCTTTTCACCTTGGGATCATTTTCCTGTAAATAAAAAAAATTAAAGGACTTTACTTCCACTTTCTGAGGAATATCTGAAGAAAAGATGTCAACTTGTTTTTGAAATTATGGAGAAGCAATTCTACACATTTAATCTCGACTGTTACCCGGAAAGTAGATTGTCTAAATGTTGGAGGTGGGGTGGCCAATTGCCCCTTAGATCCCACAGGCACTAAAATATCAGATATAACTAAGTTATCATAGCTATGCACTGGGGTTCAGTTACTGCAAGAGAAATCACTGACCTGAAGTTTTACATGAAAAATCAAATTTAGGACTAGATTTTCAAGTATATGTATATATTATAATATATACTATAAAAGTGCATTTCTCCTTCTCAAAAGGTTTAAGAACCCCTTTGAGAAGCTGCCAAAATTACCTCCTACCCCATCACAGAATACAAACTGATATTCTATAGTTCACAACAGTTTTGCTAATAAAGCATTTTTCTTATTAAATACATTCAATTACAGGAAGTTTGAACTGAACGGCAAATTAAAGTGTCTTCTAATGAGCTGATTGACTAATGCAGTCTTTTACCTCAAAAGACGTATTATTCTGGAAAAGCTCACAGTTCCAAACCATCCTTCTCTCCTGCCTTTTTGCACTATTCTCTTCTCTTTTCCAATACAGTACACCAAAGTTTCATTGTAACATTTCCCAGTGTACATATATATTAAAATGCCACAAAAATTCTGCAAAATGATCAAGTCTGAAAAATGGATAACAGAGTGAGAATATAAATTATATTCAACAGGGGATAGGATAGTTTTGTAAAACTACCTTTAATAGGAATTGCACTTAATAGGGATTATTCTTATATGAGCATCTCAGACCACAGGTCAGGTCCAAGACACCACCCTAGGTAGTGCAGTTGTGTACATGTCTGTCCTATCAAAATAGGCAATAATTTCCTGAGAAGTGACTTCTTCTCGTAGAGAGGACACACATGACCCTGAAATACCAGAATGGGGTTAGAGACAGCTGGGGGCTGTACTGAATAGCAGAAGCATCCAAGCTGTTTCCTTCTCTTGACATAGGGTTAAAAGAACACAAAGGTGGAGTCAAGTCCTGTGTCAACTTCAGCCCTCAACTTTTCCAAATTTGATATAGAAAATAGAGCTGCCAAATAAATGACAAAGAAAAAATACAGGAGGCATGGTTAAGAAAGTTCAGTGGCTGCTAGACTCACGCTTTTTTCAAACAGAAAAAAGTTATCATTTGCCAGTCTCCCATTGAACTTTGTTGTGATAATTGTAGCACTTATTCTGGTGCTACCACAAATCAGTCATACAGAGCCTGTGCATTATTATTTTAAAAAAGGCAAAATTTACCTGAGAGTTATTTGTCTTTAACTGGTGCTGCATGTATTATGTAAAAACCAGGGCTTTATTTCCTCCTCAAAACAAAAAACTTCCACTTTTCAAACATTCAAAGAATTGAAATTTCATCAGATTCTAGCTTGATTCAGCTTTTTAGGTGTCTGTAATGGATTCTGATCTTCATGATCCTAAATATTTGTGAGAGCTACATAAAGTTACCAATAGGAAAAAATGGCATTTCTGCAGGATATAATACATCTGTTTAGATTCAGCTAACATCTCTCTAAAATTTATTATTAACCAGGGATTTCCTCATAACCTAGTTTAGACTGTAACATTTTCCTCTCTTGAACTTCACTCTTTGTTTGTATCTTGTTTTTTAGAAACTGGCACAATCTATATAGCAAGTAATGCTTTGTTTCACATGGGAATCATTAAATAGCAATCACTCAGAGGTATTTGCTTTCCGAAAGCATTCTGTTAGCATGGCACATACTCTAATATATAGCATTTTACCTCTCCAGTATAGCAAAGAATCCTTTTCTTAGATTGGTCTTTTATAACCATCATATTTTCATAGAATCCTGAAGCATTTAGGTCAGGAGGAAACTTGGGAGGTCGTCCTGCTGTTAGCGTAGAAACACATAACCACAGGCAGGTTATATGCCAGGTGCTTTTATTGAGGTCCCGGGGGAGAGGGGTACAGACCCAAATCAATCCCCAGCTTATGGTTTCAGATAGTCACATTATATACCCTTCCCATTACATCACGATATGTTAATCAGACCTGATTCGCAAGATCCCCCCCCAATTATCTATTCATTATTGTTTCCACTCAAGCATGAGCTTCAGCCCCTCTTCCCAGGTGCAGTTACACAGTTAGCTCATCTATCTTAGTCTTCTACACAAGTTTAAGCTTGCCCCTCACCGTTTGGGCAGGTGCACAGGTTCGAGCCTGCCTGAACAGAATGTGCGCCTTGCCCTCGGGGCCTGCTCTAGCTGCTACAATAAAAACCATTTTAACCCTATGCTATCACTGCCAAAAGCAGGAGCAACACAGAATTCAGAGTAGATTGCTTAGCACTTGTCTGATTGGATGCCAGGATGGAGTCTCTCTGGGCAACATGTTCCAGTACCCTCATATTGAAACTGGTTTTTCTTTATATCAATTTAAAGCACTGTCTATCATTTTTTTGCCATGCACCTCAGTAAAAACCTGCCTCCATCTCCTGGTAATTTCCTCACACCTATTGAAAGACTGTTATTGAGTCCCTTGGAGCTATCTCTACTCTAGGGTGACAGCCAAGGCCAGTTTCCTCAACCTCTCCTCAAAGGATGTGCGCTAAGTCCACATCCATCTTGGTGGCCTCTACTGGCCTCATTCGAGTTTATCAGCATTTCTCTTGTGCTAGGGTTCCAAAGTTGGATTCACTATTCCATGTGTGACCAACTGAGCACTGAGTAAAGGGGAAGTATCACTTTCCTCAATCTACCAGCAAAGCACCTGATGATACAACCTGGTATGCTTTATCCTGGACACACCTGGACTCAAACTGCTCAACAGATCACTGTCTCTGTCCTCTTCCACTACCTCAAGATTCAAACCTTTCCCAGACTGAGGCCGTGAATGTTGAGTACCTCAGCTTATCTGCATCCACGGTCACTAAATCACCCTCCCCACACATCAGCAGACTCAAGTTATACTTGTTCATTCTTTTACTGCTAACATACTAGCAACACAAGCTCTTCTTGCTGCCCTCGATATCCCAGGAGTTTCAAATCTAGCTCAGCTTTTCCTTTTCCAAAACCATCCCAGCACGCCTGGGCAGTGTTTTGGTATTCCTCTCTTGTAGCCTGCCCTGCTCCCACGTCTTTTAAATATCATTTTTGTTGGGAGTGTTTTGTTGTTGGTTTGGTTTTTTTTTCACTGGAACTCAGTTCTCTGCTGAGCCAATTGGTATTTGAATACATTTATTTGCAGTATTCACGCATGGGCAAGGACTCCGCAGCATGGTGGTAAAGATGCAAAGACTTTATTGCGTATCCGAAATTCCCTTAAATACCAATAGAAAGACAGGAAATCACCTCATATAAACAGGAAAGATGTTCACCTCAGTGTCCCCCAATCACCTGGAGTATTTCCCAGACATTGCCTATTATGGTAAAAGGTAAACAAAACCTTACAAGGTCAGAAACTGCAATTATCACATCTCATAGGGCTGACACTGTCCAGAAACCCACAATGCTCTCTCAGCCCATCCCCGGTGACCTGGCTGTAATCCCAGGGTCACCTCCGGGTCTGAGAACGAGGCTCTCTCTTCGGCCGACAAGGCCTAATCTCTCTTCCAGCACACAGTGTAGCCCAACATTTATTCATTTTTCTGAGTGTTTGAATGGACTGTTACGATGCTTGAGAAAGCATTTGAGCTATGCTCTCTGCAATGCTTGAAGAACTAATGACTTAGACAACATACTTCTTTTATTTTTCCTCTCAATTCAGTAGCCCATATGTGGATATTTTACATATCTTTTATTATACTAACTGACATCTATGCTACTTTTATACATTACTCTTTCTTCAACGGTTCAGTATTATGTCAAGTTTTTGACATTAAATTTTACATAACTCAGATACACTTATTCATGCACTAGGAAATCATTTTACATTACACATTAAAGATGGTTGAAATTGCTACCTAGATATTTTTTGACGGAAGACCTTTTCTAATATCATTACTGATGTGCTACATGGTATAAATTCCATGTTGCTACACATTTTATTACGAAGAACTCAGTGTTTTCCTGTAACAGAGGCCGATTCCCCAGCTGTTAGGCAGCTGCCTGGTTTTCTTTGGCAGATTTTTTATACAAAAGTGTTTGAGTTTAGAAGAAAACAAAGATCCTAATGCTTATTTTGCTGTGGAGTAGTCATCCAAGCCAGCTTAATGCTAAAGAAAGTTGCGACAGAGTACTTCTAAGTTTTAGAAGCACCAAAGCAATTGTCGTACACTAGGAGATAAATGCAATTGCACTGGCAACTAACCAGAGCATCCCTGGTACACATTATTGAGCACTTCATTCTCATCATTAAAGATATGCAAAAATCAGATCTTCTGAGAGAGAAATATTTTTCACACTGTGTCAAATTCTTCCAGTGACTTTCAGTAGTGAGGTAACATTATTGAAAAACTGTCTCATCTCAGAAGAAAAAGTTTATTGCTAACATTTCCTTATCTAGGTCATGCAAAAGACAACATTTTCTTCTCCATTCTCTTCTGCGACTTTTAATTTCACATTTTCTTCAAAAAATGATAGATTTGTCCTATACTATTTCTTCCAGGTTAATGACTAGGGGAGGTAGAAGTCTGCTGTTTTCTTCAAGGCTTAATACCAGCTTTTTCCTTTAGGACAATGCCAGCTACCCTTCCCCTACCCCGTGGAACACCACAATCAGTATGGAAGTGTGCTACCTCCTCAGGAGCTCAGCACATCTGCCTGCTGGCACTGATGGCACTCAGCATCCTGCTGGAGCTGGCCCCTAACACAGAGCACAGCAGCAGAACATCGGGAATCCTGCACTTCGTGTGCCACTGCAGTGATGTCAGACCTGTGGGTTTAAGCAGTACCTCTTCAAATACTCACCATTTAGGGATGATTCCCTCTGAGGATATTAAAAAGATAACTGAGACATAATCCTACTTGTTTAAGTCACCCCAGCTGGGGGGCCTGACAGCCTATTGCGATTTGTAACCCATTTCATATTTTCTCTCAGTTCTTTATCTGTAGACAAGGACTGTTGAACAAGCACAATGTGACAAAACATATTTAATGAATATGATTAATGGTGAGTTCAACTGCAGCTTGAAGGTGCTGATAAGCTTCACCACATATACTTCCACTGACTAAACCAGCAGTGATGATATTTTTAATTTTATTTTTAAAACAATTCTTCTCCATATTGCATGCATATTTAACACTTACAGATCTCTCTGTTTCATGCTGGATTTTATTTTTAATCATCCTAATGTGATGTTTAAAAGTTCATCGATAAAACCTGCTTTACTGACTGCCTAAAAGGAACTGTCTTTTACTCTCTGCCCATGTGACAGATAAAAGTATCTTGAGGGTGTACAGCAGCAGTTCCTGGCATTACATTTGAAATGCTGGTTGCCTCTACATCAGTTAATTTGTTGATGCAGGAGAGAATGCATCTAGCATATGCATTAAAATATAGTATTATGCAAGGGTTTTTCAATTTGTAACTTTTTATTTGTGTGGTTTTATTTCAGCTCAGATGCAAAGCCATTCTATGTCTAAGGCAGTCGATGAGAGATTTATAGGCCGACGTTTTAATTGCCCCCATTTCTGCATGTAACAGATACAGTGTAGTGTTCAGGGTAGCTACTTGTATGTGCTTTATTTCTGCACAGGGTTAATTTAGTATGCATAGTACTGGGACATGTGACTTATTTTTAATTTAAAGGAATGAGATTATACAAATAATTTCTCATTCTTGGACTGGACCAAATATTCCTTGTCACATTGCCCGTGACAAGCCGATTGCAAATGTTGACTTGTTTTTGTCTAGAACGGTTAAAGATACTTGGCCCTACAAGGCTCGACTAAAGTCAGAATGTGAGCAAGAGCCAAAAGGATGGCTTTTCTAGCCTTGTTTCTGATACTGTGCTTTGCAGAGAAACACAGTGATCTTTACACACAGGTATTACAGAACAACTTTCCCTTAGGACTAACATAACTTTCAAAACTGTGTTTACATCTCATTTATTTATGGTATTTGTCTGAAACAAAAGAAATATAAACCAAACCTTCCAAAGAAATTAAGTTTCATTTCTAAGGTTTTTGAATAACTGAAAAGCTTTTATGTTTTTATCTGGATTTGAAATGCTTGAAAATATTCACTAGTTATATATTTGATAAAGGCTTTACAAATATATGCTTTTTTGCGACTTTGTTGAACAGATCACCCTTTTAATGATCAGCAAGTCATTGATTTTTAGATACACAATATATTATAATGTACAGTTTGCAAGAGATTATGAGAGCAAAGTAACATGCAGGTATTTTAAAACTGGAGTATTTTCATACTAACTTCAGCCCTAATCTGTAGGGTTGTGGCATATTTATTCTTTGAAATTACATTTTTCATCCTGGTACCCAAGATTATCATAGGAAATTTTAGAGATCGGGGCAGTGAGTTCAACCACCAAATTACCTAGATCTATTGGCTGGGAAAAAATAGGGTTTTATTTTAAAGTGCTAAGCTAAATAGAAGCCTTTTTTGAGCACAGGATTGACAGTTCCATTAAGTCTTTCTAAACACCCTTTCTGAAGTGCTACATAAAGGGTAAGCAGAACCTCTGGCTAAAGAGGTACCTTGCATCACCTCAGACTGCCTTTTCTAAAGCCTGCAATGGTAAATTCAGCTTTCCTTTCAATATTTTAGGCTGTATAGAGGCCTTCATGCATATCTTTGTTGGAGTTTGATAGTGTTTTACATTTTATGGGAATAAAGTACCAGAAGCGTATGTGATGCTGAACTGAGATCAGCAATCAAAGTTAATATTCTATCTCTGAGATATTATCTGTAAAGGAAACCTTCCAAAAGGGATTGAAGAATTGTAAAGAAAGTTCCTTATTACCTATTGTGGCCATTTCATCCATACATTGCAGAAGAAAAAAAAAATTACTAAAGCAAAAGCCAGACAATCGAACAAGCAAAAAACAAAAACCCAGAAACAAAATGAGAGGTTTTTGAGTCTGTCCTGTACTACCAATACTTTGAGCAAACTGATCATGTTCTTATGCAACAGCAGTGTACAAAGGAAAACTTTGCTAGGATTGAATCAAATTAAAATCCGTTTTAATTGTGCCGAGTGTATCAGCCTTCAATCAGTGATGGTCAAATCAAAACTATTTTGAGAAATTTTAGACTCTCAGGGCTACAGTCCTAGAGTCACTGAGAAGTCTGAGTTTAAGCAGGTGAGAGACAAGCATGCAAAAACCTGCCAAAGAGGTTTCCCGTTAGCCCCATGCATAAAGCTCATTTCACCTTTAACATTACTATAACTTTCAGGGGGGAGAAGAAGGGAAATGTGAATTCTCAAGAGTACCTAGAATTACATTTTTTCTTCTACTGAAATTGTCATTCAACTCAGGTAAAGCGTCTGGTACAGCCATGCTGAACATGAATCAGATGAGCACACCTAGCAAGTAGCTGTTTACTCAGTTCTGTGGTTTGCCAGTTAGCAAGAATCCCACTGTCTTTCTTCACAAAGGTGCCCATAGTTTTAACCCTGTAATTTTTTTTCAAATTATAAGATATCTTCACCTTTCCTTCAGATTTTCAAGAAAAGCTTACTGATTCAGCTCTTTGTGAGGATTTTGATTATTTATTGGGTATGAATTTATGGCCTGCATTCTAAATAAGAACTTTTCTGAAAATCTAGTCTGAGCTACAAATTTAGGGAAGTGATAACTCTGATTTGTTGAATAGCTCACTGATGCTTTTCTTATTATATCATAGAAGATCTATCTTCTGCAATTGTAAAATTCAGCAATAATATACTGCACCCAGCAATATCTTCAAACAATAATATAAAAATAAAAGGACTATTGATGTATTTTTCATTGCCTCTACTTACGCTTATTTGCACATATTTTTCATGTTACCTCTAAAATAAATGTCAGAGTACAGGACACAGAAGGGACAAATTACAAATTCACTGCTACTCCACAACTTTTTTCTTCAGAGAAACTAGCCAAGTCCAGCAGTGAATATGCAATGGTTTTGGTACCAATGTTGATTTTTAGCTTCAATACAGTTTATGGGGAATACAGTAAATAGCTTCAGATATATTTACTATGGCGGCTGTAATCACTCATAAATATATACTTGGATGCCTAACACTGTTTATCAAAGATATTGTCAATATTACATATGAAATTGGCTTTGCTCTGTATTAAAGTGAAAAAACCAGAAAGCTTGATGTACCCCTTGAATTGGAGCCCTGTTCAGACTTCAGGAATGAGGATTCTCTGGAGAAACTGTATATTATAGGCCACTCTAAAAGGAAAGAAAGCAAATCTAAGTTCTGTAAGAAATATATAAGCACAATAAGAAAATTTGTGCATAAATGACTGTACAAGACTGCATGAACTATTTGGGATTTTGGCCAAACTGGGGAATAAACACAACAGAATTAATTTTTATTAAGCTCCACCCTACCAACTTTTCAGGTCATGATTCAACTCAATCATTTTTGCAAATGCTGAAATTCTCTGTGAAAGCTTGGGAAAAAGTGAGCATTATTTCAGGGCACAGAGAAGGTTGTGATATCTACTAAGCCAAAAAGCTTGGCTTCAAACTGCTAAAACAAGAATTAAATATGACTAAAATTTGAAAGACTTAGAGCGAAAGCTTTTACTTAAACTTTTATCTTCTGGGTAGGAAAAAAACCAGTCAAACAAACAATGGAGAAAGATGGACATATATATTATTAAAATATTACTTTAATTTCATTAACTATTAATGAAAAAATGTGACTAGTCCCATTGTATGTCTCATTAATATCAACAATTAATAAGGCTTTATGAAATGTGCAAAGAGTAGTATAAATAACTCAAAAACTGATCCCAAACATCCTGTAATAAAAAAAAATGGGCATAGAGTTTCTTTAACAAAACATTCTCAAAAAGTCTGAAGTTTCAAACTTGTAATAGTTTTGAAATCTGAAATGTTGTTGAAAGTGAGTTCTCCTTAAGATCTACGTTATATTCTTAAAATGTTCACTCTGAAGCAATTGAAGCATTTTTGTGAGTGACAAATGAAAACCGGTAAAAAAAGCTTTTGACCTAAAATGTTTAGCCTCAGATTCTCTGAAATTCAGTAAATTATAATAGCTGATATATAATTAGAGATAAAATTTGCATTTTTGATCTTTATTTTTTACACACAATATAAAATCATCATATGATTTTTAATATATCTTATAGGGAATACTAAAAATACTTATAAAAACAGTTCTGTGATGTACTTATTATAAGATCCTGTAGTATCCTTTGTATTGCATAGAAATCAAGAAAAAACAATCTATGGTGTTTTCATTTAATACATATATTTATAAAGTGGGCAGAGAAATTAAAAAATTATTTACCTACCCATCATTATTTTATGATATAATTCTAAAAAATTTATAAATATTATTTTAAAAATTTAGAAAACTTAAAAGTCTGCCTTGTTTTACCAGAGACACCATTCTGGTTTTATAATTCCTCAATGTCTAGGCCATAGTTTAAATTTCTGTTTATCCAAGTGAAGGTACTGATACCTAATATATCTAAAGGTATTGTTCATGCTGCAAATAGGAGACCAATTTCCAACTACCTTTTCTAGTTCCCTCTCTATGTTTAAAGCTTTCCTCTCCAACCTATCGCTTATTCTTGTCATTTGTTTAATTGCCTTTCATTTTAATCCAGCCAGAAAAAAAATGAGATTCTCCTAATTGTAGAGCCATACAGGCTAACACAAGGCAAATAGATATTTGATAGTTTCATGGAAAACTGGATTACAATTCCCATTATAAAATTCGTTTTCATTGCTTAAAGCACTATTTCTGCCACTGCCCCTGAGCTCTGTGCTCCCAGGCGCAGTATACGTCAGTGTATAAGGGAAACATCGTCTCAGGACAAATCTCTGACCTTTTAATAGATACTGAAGACATCGATTGGTCATTGCAGAGCTTTTATGAGGGAGCTGCAGAAACAGAACGGGTCAAGACCAACAATTAAGTCATGATCAGCTATAGTACTCAGTTCAAGGTTATATACAGAAACCAAAGATTGAGCACATACTCCTGTGGAGAAGCTTTTCATCAGAACTTATAAGAACAGTCACTTTTTGGAAAACATAAAATAGCCACTGTTTTTACATATTCTTCCTAATACAAAATCTCAGACACATTTTTTCACTAACAACTAAAACAATGTAAATTGTAGTTCCAAATATAAATTTCCTTAGAAATAATCTATCCATTATGCCTTGAATAAAAGTATTCCATGCCATACTTAGGCAAATAAGGAGGTGGTGGAAGTTGAGCAGACAGGAGATTAAGAACAAGATCTGCATGAAGCATTCAGATACTTTAGGGACAAGGGCGAAATCTAACTAGGTACCCATATATATGTTAATTGATTTTCCAGTCTTCCACTCATGTAAAATGAGTAGATGGAAAATTCAAGAATCTTTATCCTTTGTATCCTTATGCAAGAGTTGGTGGATGGTAATACAAGCTTGACTATTTATCAACACAGTGCTACATGTTTTACCAATTTCAAAGAAGGCAGTTTTGTTACTGCTATGCTATGTTGATCTCTATGTGAGATCAACACAACTCTTCAAACAGTCACTTCAGTGCACATTTTTCCTTAAAAACACTACAGCCCAGAGAGAGTGTTGGAAGTGCAAAACCAGAATGTGACCTGATACATTTATCCTCATCTCTGAGTCCTTCCCAAAATAGGGACATACCTATCAGATGTGTAAAAGAGCAACTACTGTGTGCTCACTAACAGCTTGTAGGAGAATTTTTGAATACTGAGTAGGAGGAGAAATGACAGCTGACCAGGAAATAGGGTTATTATATGTTCTTTTTTAAATGCATAATTTTGAAACATTTCCACAAAACCACTACTCAAGGTTAATGAAGCAAACACAAACTTATCTTTCATCCTAAAGAGCGAACATCAAATGCAGTATTATCTCTAATACTGCATTGCGGTATCACTTCTGGGTTTCTGTCCAAGTCTTGGTGTGGGACTTGAACTCATGGTTTTCTGGCCAGCTTAAAAACCTACTGTGAGCTCAACCATAAAGGTGTTCACCCTACTTCGAATTATGCAGCAAAATGCTTACTGTTGTAGCTCAAATTGTAGGCATCTGATGCAAATAATGGAAAATTTATAGAAATATTAATAAAATATAAAAATAAACAATGGCCTAAATATTACAGAAAGACAATTTAAAGACAAAGATATACTGTACCAAGTGTTTTTATTTCTCTTAAAAATATTTGTTGTATTGCTGCAACAGGATAAATAGATACTAAATTACAGTGCACAGTTGTTACATCACTAGAGCAATTTCTTCCAGCCTATTGCAGAAATAGGACTAGACCCGTTAAGCTAATCATCTTATTGAAATTGCATTACTAATATTTAATTTAATGCTTCTTTTAAAATGTAGCAGCCCTCCTTCAAGAGCTAAATATTCATGTGGATGGCACAACTAATGTTATCTTAGGACTTAACTTGTAGCATGTGGCTAATTTGTAGTACTCTATTTGTAGTAAAGGTGACTGGTTTAAATTCTACAGAGATTGTTATGACTGGTAACAGCTACTTAAATCCAGAGGTACAATTTAGCTCTGCATCCCAGCACACAAAAGAAAATAAGAGAAGACAACTGAGGAATGAAATTTTGAATAAAGATACAGATACCACCATGGCTTATTTCACCACAGTGTTAGATACAGGGAGCAGCCATAATTAGTATTGTTTCTACCAAAAGCTACCACTGGCAACTCTCGTCATCATTCTTTTTTGAAAGCTGCCCCAGAAGGAGAAGCCACAGACAAAAGCCCCCTGATATACACAGCATTACTCAGAGAGAAACACCCCAGTACCTCTGGATCCCAGTTAAGAGTTAACCACTCAGGTTGGGAATGAATGAGTGTGAACCACTCATATTTTGAATGAGTGTGAGAATGATTTGAAGCACTATTTGGTGGTTCTTTTATTTGGTGAAGTGAAACTGGAGAGAAAAAAAAAACTGCTCTGAGTCAAAAGAGCACAGTTGGGCTGGGGGAAAGAGATAGTGAGTGATAAAGAAAGATAAAGTCAATGACACCAAAAAAATCCAGAACTACTGCTACAAGGTGGGAAAGTTGTCAAAAAGGATCTTTTTAGCCACAAAATGTCTTGTCAATGGTGCAATTTACAATTGTATGCCATGAAGCTGTCTCAAGAAAGTGTACTAAGCTTTTAAAATTTACATCCACTTTCTTTGACTGAAAATTTTCCCAAATCAATGCAAAGTCATAAACAGTTTCTGGGTTTGTTCTGCATGTACTATTCATTTTTGTTTAAAATAATAAATGTCACAAATTTAATTTAAAAGCTTCTTACATTGAAGTTTAGAAACATTTTTGGCTTAAGTGATTTATATAATCATTCTTAGTAACTATATATATATATATATATATAAAATAATACCAAAACAAACAGCCTGATAGTATTCCTGCTTTTGAAGGTCTTTGTGCAACAAAAATGAATGCAGTAGCCTTCTCATCTAATGTATTTGATAAAAAATAAAATTATATAGCCATTTATAATGCTGTTATAATTGAGAGGATCCCTTAGGACAACACAGCTGGCTAGATTCTCTACAAGCACGTTGTATGATGCATGTAGAAAGTGCTGGCCAAAAGGAGAGATGGAAAGAGTTTGTACAGCTGGATGCCAGGTTTCTGGCAGCTCTGACTGTCAGAGCAGTCTCTGATATAGCCCTGATACAAGATTAAAGCCGTGCTTCAAAGGTCCGTAGGTATAACACATTTGTACGCACACACAAAAACACGTAGTTCCATTCCTGACTTAACTGTCTTTGTTTTCTTGCTAATCCATATCAATACTTGTTAAGTAGGTCTTTAGATATGAGGATTGTAAATGCATAGTGTTTGGGATGTTATGCCAGCAGGCAGTCAGGAAGATCAGAGGAATAACAAAAAGCAAAACCCACATCCATAGAGAAGTTTGGTTCCTTACTAATTAACTACAACTGCGATTGAAATTACTTGTCTTGAACAAATCTATTCACATTTCTTCCTTCAAATTTCCTAGAAAAACTGTTTCATGACAGACTTTGTTAGGTACAGAAACATACAGCTGAGGCCTAGTGAAAGGATTAGTCTCATACAACATAGATTGAAGTCACTTAGGCCTTTTATGGTGACATGATAAACTGAGAATAAAACTTAATGCCTTTCAAGCTGTTAGGCAAGAGCTCAAAAGCACTTTCTAGCAGTTCTAATCAAAGACTGCAAAGTTCTGATCCCTTTATTGCAAATAGTAGAATGTATTTTAAAATACTATTCTGCAACATAACCCCAAACTAAAGATAACCAAATATAGTTTGGCCTTTTTCAGTCAGCATTTCTCTGATTTGAATGCATCTTTGCAGCAACTCCACTTCACTAAAATTGTCCCAGATGTGTGCATCGGTTTAACTGGAATTAGAACTGAGGTTAAAAACTGCATGCAAGTACATATTAAGCTACCTTGGATTGGTATTTAAAAATCAAAAAGACAGGCCAGGAGAGGGCTTTTCAGAACTGAGACTGATGCATTTCTTCCTTGCTTTTAACTTTGGGATTAGAAAAAATGAAGGAGATGCTTAGCTTTGGAATTCACCTCTTTGCTTTTGCTTATTAGTGAGGTGAAGATCAAAATGTACCTCACCCTCTTATAGTATCTAAGCTGCTTTACTCTGCTGATGTTGCTGGATGATCTTTAACCAGATTAGTCATTACTTGTATCCTTGTATAAGCTTGCGGTATAGTGCACTGTTGAAATATTTTCCCCATTTTCTGGTTTTTAAAAGAATTCTGCTTTATATTGCAGTGAAGGATTTGGGGGCAATGAAAATAAATTGCTATAGTAATCTTTTAGCACCTGCAAACATGAAAGAAAAGAAACACATTGACAGAGATACTCAAATATTCAAGATAGCTTCAATTCAATGAAATTGTAGCAAGAAAGCCCTAATGCACCTTCCTTTTTAATGGCCTAAGTTTCTAGTTTTATCATCTGTAATAATTTCTTTTGCTGTTGTAAAAAGCATAGCTGTATATTTTCCTTTATGTTGCTCGGTTACAGAAAATTATTTTTTTTAAAACTGCAGCATAATTGTGTTGCCTAATGAGTAAATTATATAACACGTTTAATCCTGATTGATATTGCAGTAAAGCTCAAATTATTCCTGCTACTAATTAATGAGCACTTCTGCATCTACAAAAGATGATTTAACTAATCCAATGTATAGATTTTCTTGAGGCTAATTGTTAAGTTTAATGAACCAGATATCTCCCACTGAAGCAAGTGTCATGTGTCCTTACACCAAGCAGCTAAAAGAGTTGTAAATCCCCTTGCACAATAGCAATAGTTATGGATCAAAGCCTGTTCTGAACTGTCTTCTGCTTGTGCAGTGTCCTTGACTTTATGGGAATGTGCAAGCAGAACAGTTTTCTACTCTGTTTTGACTTCAAATGTGATTCTCTTTTCCTAATTTGTGTTCTGTTTAACTTTAGATCACTTTAAGTACCAAAAGTAAAATAAATACAGTGAGGAAACTCAGATATGAAATTGAGTCTATCTGAAAAAACGCCCAGACAGGAAGGCACTGGTGAGGACCTGTTACAGGGACTGCATGGATTACTGATTAGCAAGCACAAATCACAGTAAAAGCCTTTTCAATACACAGTTTCTGTGGAACTTTTACATTTAAAGCCACGGACAAATTTAGCAGGAAAGAAATCCATTAGTAAAACAAAATGCAGCAAACAATTGAACACAACTGGAGTCGCAGACAGAGCTGCTCTCAGCTGCCATTACTGGCGTGCAGCACAGGATAAGGTAAAGACGGCTGATTGTGAATTATGATGACGTGGGGAAATGGGGTAGAACCACTCAGCCGTGAGCAGCGGGGCACACACAAGATTAAAAGAGCAGTTATTTGCTTAGTCCCTTTTTTGCTTCTCCTTGCTGACTGGAGTGCCAGATCATCCCCATCCAGATGTTACTTATGACATTGCCTTTTTCTCTAGAACTTAGTCAAAATGTCAGATATCTGGAAAGGAAAACAGCCAAAAGAAAAACAACAAACCAACAAAACCCAACAACATCAAAACCAAAAACCAAAACAAATAAGCAGACTGATTTGAAATAAAACATCATGTCTGGAAAATAAATTTGATGTTACCTAATTAGTGATTTATCACAACAGGCACGTTTGGAGAGTTCTCTGTTGTGTCACAAGGATATTGCCAAAAAACTTCTCATTTATGCCACTATCAGCAGCAGCAGTATTAACAGGAAGGCAATATAATGAACACTTTTTCTTAAGTCTTTGGCTAAAAACCATGTTGATATATCTGGATTCTATTTATATTTTTTAAACTATAACTTGCTGTTGGATAATATTTTTTGGTTTTTAGTTTCAGTGCTCCTAATTTTTTTTTTTTTTAGTTCCAAAGTACATTTGAAAGACATTTCCATAACTATGAAATTTACCTTTGGCTAATATCTTGCCATGAACTGCAGTATCAAACTATCTATAACCTGTCCCTCTAGAATTATATTAATTATTTTTATTTTTTACTGTTTACCATGAAGCCGCATGAAGTGGACTGAATAAATGGGGTGAACCTTCCCTGTTAGACTTTAATGACAATTTCTCTTTTTCCCTGGCAATCTTCCTTAATCCATTTGGAAAGGACGAAAACAGCTGAGTCAGGGAATAAAGAGAATATTCTTTAAATAATTTTTTTTAAAAAATTATTCCTCTAACTCTCAAGCAGTAGATAATTCAGTAGTAGTAGTAATTGAGACAACTTATACATAAGACTTACTTTCAACCATGTTTTCCTCATTTGCCAACTTAAATATACCAGCTCATTCTCATTCTCTTTCTGAGGTCTATGCTCTGAAACATTATTCTCACATACCTTAATCTTGGTCATATTCTGATCTTTTATATTTTCCCTTTCACATTATGCAACATCAAGCAAAACAGACACCAAATACTCTGTTACAGCCAGAGGATTACTGTTTCTGTGCCCCATAAAAAATTATATAAAAAGCAGATTACTACCTAGCTGTATGTTTCATAATATGGCAATGTTGCCAGTATTTCTTTGCCCGGGTATTTAAGAGGTATCTAAATGATTCTTACAAGCCATTTCTGTCTGTGTCAAGGAACATGGTTTCTGTAGTACAGGAATGCTTTTCTCAGCTTTTGCTTCAGGGTATGGTTGGGCATAGCCAAGCACAAGGATTAGATGGGAAGAAATTAGAAATAAAGCACATTTGTATTTTTCTGATATTTTTGGAGGTTGGCTGTTAAAATCAACGAATAATGCAAAACTTGTAGGACTGTATCAGCAGTACATCGTTCAGCTCATCAGCCCTCTATGTGATGGTGAAGTTACATACACAAAACTGGAAGGAAAAGTCTGACAGCTTTTAGCACATTTAAACTCATGTGAAAAGGGCCCCAGGACAAACTTTGTAAAAGCATCCAGAAGCATACAGAGTAGTAACTGTAGCATGTGTATTAAACTTTGCTTGACACCTGCCATTCAAGAATCTTGGTTAACTTTTGTATATTAGCCTGATTTATCTGACTCCTCTTAACCAGATGGAAAAATATAGCCAAAGTATTCTTACTCTCAAAACAGTTTTCTCCCTTAACCAAGTATTAATGATATTTCCTGATTATCCAGCAGTAGCTTTGCACACATAAAACTTCTCTTTCTAGCAATGTGAAGTCAAGATCTTTCCTTAAATCTATGTGCTTTCAAAAATTTACTCCCTCTTTTGTCCTCTCTCTTCTCTTGCTTATAGAGCTTTAATAAATGATTGAAAAATGGGTGAAGAATTCTACATTTAACAACTGGCATAACAGCCTGTGGTCTTTGCTGCAGTCGCTGAGAACATTTTTAATGAACAGGCATGACAATTTTCTTTTTCAACACCAGCGTCAATAATAATAAGCTCAAGACAGAGACCCTGGGAGGTAAGCCACAATTTGTGGCTGTATAAACACAATGAAACTCAGGAATGCAAAATCTAACTCTATTTCCAAAAGTTAGCAGACAGTAAGTTAACCAAATGCATTTTCTCAGTAACAGCTGATGAATTTTGGTAACCATATACTGTGTCTGCAGTGCTTTCCCCTCTCATCTGTGTATTGTTCAATGAGATAATTTGCCTTTTCCCATAATACTTAGTTTTACACTGATGAATTCAGCCCATCTACCACCTTCATCCTGAGCAACAGCTGTCTTGTGTCACAGTCCAGCTTCCCAAGAACTTGGTCTATGATATGGTCAACTGAGATACCACAAGTGTTAATGAAAGGTTTGAGCTGTGCCAGCACCAGTGGTTACTATGACTTCTTGGAACAATGTTGGCCAGCAGGCTGGATTGTTCTCAGAGTTTAGAGTATTTTCAGTCAGTTCAAAGGGCTGCTCTGACCTGCCTTCTGTACTATTAACAGATTTTTAATGCCACCTAGCAATGTCAGTTTTCTCTAGCAAAATACACATTTCCCATGTCCTCTGTTGCATTCAAATAACCATATTGCAGTGGGTGAATTGCTTGTAAATAGCACTGTAGGGTGGGCGTGAGAAGATTGGTTCCAGGCTGTTGTGCCATACTGTTTCCTTGCAAACAGCTTTTCGGTATCTACGTGTAGCAAACTTCACCTTTCAGGTCCCAACTACTTCACAGCAAGTGGCTTTCCATAAATGAAATGGCAGAAGAGCTATTCCTATGGTGCACTACTTGTCATTGCTTTCCTGTGGAAGATGCACTTCGAAACTGTGTTGCTCTTCCTAAAATTTCTCCTGTATGTTTGTTGCTCCAGCATTACTGTTCCTTTTTCCCTATCACCCATTTTTCCCTAGCAGGATTATAGGTATTCCTCCCATGGTCTCAATATTATCTTGCCTTAATTGCAAAACTTAAATTCTTGACTGATCATATTAGTGGTTAAACTACCTTGCAAGGGTCACTTGGGTGGCATTTAGAGAAGTTTTGAATGCTTACTTATCCCCAACTTCAGCATTAGTGGATGCTATTTTTGGTCACAAGGTTATTTTCTCTTTCCCTCACCCATCTATTCTTCCCTGAACCTGCAGTGATAGTGTCCATTTCCCTGTTTTAGCTCAATTTTCAGTACATTTGTTTTGAGCCAAGTGGAAATTAGGAGAGTAGGAAGAATACTGTTTAAAATATGTAAGATATGATCTTTTCAATGGGCCACTAGTTTATTTTACAAATACTGCAGTGAAATATACTTCCATGCATAAAAATAAATTTAATTCAGACAACTGCTGCAGCACTTACAAATTTTTAATGAAACTCTTGAAAGCTCCTTCTTATGTATCTGAGTTTATGCTTGATAAAATACAAAAAAAAGAGAGTTCTTTCAGTGATCTTGTCACACTCTACAACTAGGATTGGGTATAAACACCCAGCAAATTGTCATGTAAAAAACCCCGAACACATCTATGTCTGTTATATGTCAAGGGGAGAAAAACAATGTTACAATTTGGATTTCAAGTGTTTTCTTCTCTACAACTTCAGTGCCTTAAAACATAGTGACACAAAAGATAAGATCAGACTTGGTAACTCCCCCAGATTTTTTTCATGCATTTCCTTATTTACCCTGGGAACAGCTTTTCAGACAGAGGTTGCTCTGCAGGCAGAATCAGGAAAAAAAAAGGCATTGTGACGAATTATAGAAGGGTGATATATTTGGCATTCTTATCTGAAGTCTTCACTTTGAGGAAAGGCAACATGAGCAGGCGGTTTCCCCACATTATTTCAAACACAGGTAAAACAAATTAAAATAGGTCAAAACATTACACTATTCACATCTGCCTACACTCGAAGTTTGTTTTTTCCAAGCAAACACTTAGTCTCCATCCCCTACTGTCCTTTTATAAGGATTACTAGGACCACAGCCTAGTTACAGCCAGCCGTGTAAAACAAACTCTTCTGCCTATGCTAAGTGTTATTTAAGATATTGTCCATCTTGGGTGGAGATAACACCTGTATCTCCTGGGAATTGTACAGCAAATTATGTACATCTGAAATTGCCTGGGTCCCCAGCTGTAATGAGTCCCAAATCAATTGGTGATTGTGGCATCCACATACTTAAAGTCAAAACTGGTCGGAAAATTGAGAAATTGCCAGTGCAAGTTTTCTTTCCTCTATGGTGATACACTATCTGATTTTTCCATCCAGGAATTAATTAGCATTACCTTTGCACATAAAGTAAGGAGATAAAAGCAAGAGAAATAACAAAGTCCTGATGTTCCTTCAGGATAAGAAATCCAACCTTTTAACCGATGAAATATGTATAAAACAGTCTTTGAACACTGTAACCTTTCCCTTGCGACATGATCACAATGGCATCTATCAGTTGCTACTTTTTCCAGTCATCAAACCATTCAGAAAATTAGTCAGAGCTAACCTTGCTTAGAAGTGTGGGTGCCAAGTGGATTTCTAGAAGGTCACAGTACCCAGCACTGCCCCCTCCTCATCCTAAACTAGAACTACAAAGCTCAAACCCTCTTAACAACAGAGACATTATCAACGCTATTTCAAGCATGTGCGCATGGGCTGCAGCACGCCAGGGAAACTGTGTGCTTTATGTGTCTTCTTCATCTATTTTTGGATATTTGTATGATTACTGCAAAGACCTCACTGTTTTTCCTTGTTAAATATTTGTTTATGCAACCTTCCCCCTGCAGGCAACTGTGTTCATGGGATCCTTACTTTATAAGGAATTTCAGTCCCATATGTTGCTCCTGGCGCTTTTTGCTGCTCTACTGGCACCTCTGCTGCTTGCCCTTTAACTGAAGTGACAATTAAATCATAGAAAAACAAATCTTAAGCTGTAACAGAAATCTCTCCAAGCCTGAGGCTAAAGCAACCAAGACCCCTTTTAGATTGTATTAAAAAGTTACAGACTGCATCTGGCCACATGACAGCAATGACATAAATCCATACATTCCATGAGAATTTCAAGACTGACTTTCTTCAGCTCTAGGAAAGCAAGTTTTGCCTGATGTACAGAACTGCTTTGATGTTAGCAGGAGTACAAAACATTCAAGATTAATTAGAGTTCAAAGTATAAATGCAACAAAGGGAATTCCCTTCCCTTCTGTTCTTTCCCAATGGAGAGAGGGAATTCCCTTCCCCTTCTGTCTTCTCTCTGAGCAGGGAGGGAATCCCTTTGCTATTCTTACTCATGATGACGATTCTTTTCTCTTCCTAAGAGCAATGGGTAGTTTGGTTTGGTTTTTCTTTCCTTTTTTCCCCTTTCCCCATAAGAGGGTTGAGAGCTCCCTTTTTTTCCTTCATTTCTCTCCCAGAGGTGAAGAGGGATTCAGACACTCACTGTACCAGTTTTCTGCTTTAATATTTCAGTACAGGAATTACTTTTATGTGGGGTGGAGGTGTTTTACTTTTTTTTTACCCCTCTGAGTGCGGCATTTTATCGTACAAAAATATGAAACCAGAAAACCACTTGAAATTTGGTTACTGGCAGCTGCGATCTAAATATAACTGCATCCACTTCAGTATGGCTAATTAATAATTAATACAGGGAATGGGGGTTTAAAAACAAGGCTGAACACCAGAATCCATATTTCATTAAAGGGGCTTCTCCTGCAGTCTAAAACACACACAAGCTACAGCTACTAATATAAGAATTTAGTTATTCTCACTAGAACTGACTAAAATAACCCGTCCCCCTACCCTCCCAGGAATTACAGAATACCATGAACTAACAAATAATTTCAAGTTCACTTTGATGTAGGTTGATGGCCCAAAGAAATCACCACTAATGCACAGATTAAGTTCCATTTCAGTTGTACACCACTGAAGCGAGCTTTGTGTTACCCTTCACAGGGTAATGAGTTTCACCTGTGTGATTAAAACCAAAGAATAATGGATGATGATGTGAACTTAGTTCATTTACTATAGTACTTGTTGTTGGGTTTTAATAATTTAAAATATTGCAGACTGTTCTATGATACCTTTGCTAAAAAATAATGAAAATATTAATGTGAAACCTCATTGTAATTTATGTTCTGGGCTAATTTCTCTTTGTTAGGATGGGGCCAGTAGATTTGGCTTGAGAATTCTCTGCTTTCTTTGCCAAAAAATGAAGTGAGCTGCTAAAGCGTGAATTTCTGATGAAGAATGCATTTTCTCCAGTTTTAAATGAAATGCTCTTTTTTCTCCCTAACTGGTTTTCAACATCAAGGACGCAGTCAATACATTTTAAACGTCAATTTCTAAAAAATGAAGCCAAGTATAGTAATAATTAAAAGAAGTAATACAGGAAAATAATTTAAACCCCATAGAATATCTGCGGGGAAAGCCTTTACTCCTCAAACCTATCTTCTCCAGATTGACTGTTCACTGTTTCTTTCTTTAGCCTTGGCCGTGATAGTACTAAAAATATCATTAATATTTCACTCTAAATGTTTATAGGAAAAGATTGTCTCTTAGGAGCAAATTCTTGTGCAAGTAAAATTACAAGCCTGTTGATTCTATCCACTTTCTGCCCAGATCAGTTGACTAGGGTTTCCATTCTCATAAAGCACCACTATTGACACAAAACCCCTGCTATATTGTCCTTATACTTTAAGGACTTTTAACAGAAACAAATAAAAATTTGTGACAATGTCACCTTTAGATATATTTTCATCAGCTATTCACTCATATCCTTAGAAAGATACAGAAAATCACTGTAGGAAGTATATCACAAATATGGTAAGAGCAGGTTGATAAAACAAGTGAAGTGAGTATAATCAGACCATTTTGAACACTTTTATTCTAAAAATATGTAATATTTTACTTGCCTCTTGTGAGGGTAAATAGATGGAAATCTTGCACTATTGAAGTCCAGCATCCTCTATGCAAAAAAAAACCCAAACTGGTCAGTCAGGTTCAGGGAAACCAGTAATCTCAAAGTGGCAGCAAGCACCATCAAAGAAGTGAGAACAAGACAGGAGCCAGATACATCTGAGTGGCAGCTTACTAGTTTTAACTTTCACAGTCTCAATTCCTCCTCTTAAAACAGAGTTCACTATGAGATCCTTAATACATTTTAAGCATCTTTCTCAGCCAGTCCCAGCTGGCTAGAGTTTAAGGCTCAAATTATCTCATTTGTGAGTAGACTAGGTATCTGAGTCAATGTGTTACTCATACAAGTTGGGATTTTCAAGTGAAACCTCAGCTAAATTATCATCTTTCACTGTGCTGTTACCTTCACATCTGTGAGATAGCAAGCATTGTTATAGCTGGAACAGTATCACTTCAGTAGAGTGGTACGCTATCCTCCGCTCCATACATGATTGTAATGAAATCATAATCAGGAACATTCAACGTAGTTTTAATTTGGTTTCATTTTGGTTTTTAAAATTACAAGAATCCCAGAAGTTATAATTAGGCTTTTCATTTACAGCTGAATTACCACGGCTTTGAAAGCCTTTTATTTAAAGAAACATTCATAATTTGTATTTCTTTCTGCGTCACATCCTCAGAATTTCCCCCTGCTGTCTCCAGCTCTTAAAACTGAGCAAAATCAACAAACTTTCTTCTTTTTCTGGTGCTTCATACAGTGAAGAAAAGGTAAAAATACGTGAAGGTCACATGGAGGTTATGTCTCTAGGGAAACTCTTGTTAAAGTTGTGCAAATGCTGTATGTGCAAATGTTGTGCATGCAAATAGTCAACAAATTTTCAATCTGGTTATTCAGTTATTGTCAGTCCTCTGAGGGCTGCTGAACTAACCCTACTGTCTTTGACTTACAGCAATTGTCACATGAAAAAGACAGTGTTGTCTGAGAACTAATTTGCTGTGAGTTTCTTTGCTCCTTCTAATCTACTTTAATCTCTAATCTCTTCTTTGTCTAGTTACATTTTCTGAAGAGAATGTTCTGGCCACTGATACAGGTTTGCATGTTATGAAAGGGCACTCAACTTTGTGATGACCATCTTCAAATCTGTTTTGAAAAACAGCTCTTCAAGGCCTACACTAATAAAAATGTGATGAATATTCATCTTTCTTGAGCAAATATTAGCGGGGTTTGCTTTCTATTGATCTGTTCTTAAATTTTTTGTGAATGGTAGGGTAAAAAGGACTGAATTAAAGACAGTATCTTCAAAGATGCTTGCAGAATGAGGAAATTTCCTATTATATTCTGCTGTTAACCTGTAATACTGCTGGTCCTCAAGCATAAGTTTTAGTTACATTCTCTGCCTTGAAATCCGATGGGCCGCTAACCCAAAGCTTCTGGTACACAAATACCCAAACAAACAAAAAAAAACCAAAAAAACAAATACACAGATAGCACAATACCAGAGAGAGTGCTACTGTTTCAGATGGCAGCCTTTTTCTTTCAGTAGGACTTGATCTCTCCAAGCACCAGACATATCCTGATGGTCTAATCTCCCGCTCCACAAATGCCGTGCCAAGAACGCCCCGCGGAAGGCGGCGCGGTGGCCGCAGCAGCCGCGCAGCCCCGCGGAGGAGGGAGCGGCTGGGGCCGGCCCGCCGCCGGCG